>REGL01001117.1:46273-61454 GCA_004194395.1 Aurelia aurita complex sp. Pacific | reverse complement strand
TTCCAATAACTTTATTTATCTTTGGAACTTACTTTTTTCAACACCAATATCATTACAACTAACAACACAGCAATTGACACGACAACCGTCAACCAGCGCTTAACGAAGGGCTTTGTCATCTGCAGACACCTTGGCAACGCTGAAATCTCAAGATAAAATGCAACACGTTGTCTATTGGCCGCTGTTTACTTCGGAGTCTTCGTCTCTCTTCTTGTGGTTGTTTCTTTCAAATTTAGGCCCGTTCGTCGTCGTCTTTTGCAAGGGCTCTCCAACCCTTTTTAAACACCTTGATGCATGGGTTATTGAGTTTATTTTGACATCTTTGGTTTTAAGTTATATATTCAGCTCAAGTTGAATGGGATGTCTTCATTAGATGCCATAAAAACGTAACTTCTTCCTCAGGAACGTAATGTCGGCAACGCAGCTCTCTCTCTCTCTGATCTTTTCTTCAACAACAACGCTCCTTCGCACATGTGTGATATAGCCTTGCGCAGCTCCCAACTACCATCGCTTTATACTTTCACCCTGCATCGGCCTCTGATGTTGCAAGAAAGTTGTGGTGCGAAAGTGAATTTTGCGATAAATGAACTGTGATCCAGCTCTTTAGAAATGATGGAAGTAGTACCAAAAAAATGAAAATACGAGAATAAGCTATTTCATAATTTCATCCTAACGTAGAGACACGATAAAACAGCAAGTTGATACCATCTTCCATATAACTAAATCTTCAGAAAAATGCAAGTCAGACTTACCTCTGTTCAAAATTCAATTCATCTCCAGCTGAATGCCGTTGGTGAATATAATTTAAAGACATCGAATGCTCTTATAATCATCATTATTATCATTTCCTATTTCTATAACTACATCATTCCTTACGAAATCGTCTACATAATTTCTATGCAACGAAAACAGGTTTTCCAATCACATCACGTTTCAGTTCAACGCCAAGTCCAGGCCTTTGAGCAGCAGAAGTTTTTCCATCCACTCTTTCTGGGGCACCAGTAGCTACGCTGACAGTGCAATAGCTGTTGAAATCCGTTGCTGAGAAGCGTAATTTCTCCGGCGTACTGTGCGCTAGATGTACGATTGCTGATGTCACGATATCACTACCCCAAGTGTCTTCAATGCACATAGGTAGTCCAACGGATACGCAAAGGTCTCGTGCTTGTTTCAATTTAGTGATACCCCCAAATTTGCTTATTTTCAAATTGACAACATCAGCGGCGTTGTCTCTATGGACTTGCAGTAATGACGCAACGTCGCAAACGGTCTCGTCAAGTATAAAAGGCAAGTTGGAGTGTTGTCTTACTCGAAGGCATTCATCATACGTGGCACATGGTTGCTCAATGTAAACATCAATATCTTTTACGTTATTTGTAATCTTTATCGCTTCATGTGACAACCAACCCGTGTTGGCATCTGCGATAAGAAAATCCTCTGGCCCCAAGACCGATCTTACTTCACGAATCCGGGCAATATCATCTTCGATTTGTCCTCCAACTTTCAACTGGAACTTTGTGTAGCCTTGCTTTTTGTAACCCAAAACGTTTTGTGCCATCTGATTCGGGGATTTCCTGCTAATGGCCCTGTACAGTTGGACAGTAGCGCCAAAACGACCACCAAGCAATGTACAAAGCGGGAGTCCGGATACTTTTCCAAGGATATCCCAGCACGCCATATCAATTGGTGATTTTACATACGGATGGCCTTTCAGCTTGTAATCCATCAACTCATTGACGACACCGATTTCTGTCGGATCTACGCCAATCAAATCTGGACACAACTCTTTCAGCCCGGTTCTGACTCCATTAGCGTACGATGGCAGATAACTCGAACCCAGAGGACACACTTCTCCTACCCCATTTATTCCGGCATCGGTCAGTACTTCAACAATGGTCGTGTCAAACTTTGTAACGGACTTTCCATCAGACCAATTGTAGCCACCTTCGTGAAGTGGAAGATCAACTTGGTAGACTTTGAAGCCAGTTATCTTCATCCTGGATATTCAAATCTTTACAATTTATCCTGTAATTGAACAAAAAGAAAAAGAAAAGTTAGTTGATAGCTGAAATCTAAAATAAATCTACAAGGGCAATGTTCTCACTCAACTCTCCACCATTACGTGCTCTTTCTAAATGCTAGAAAGCTGAGAGGAAATTCTACATAAGTGCGATATTTCTTCATAAAACATTACCCTTGGGTACCAGAGCCTTAAATTTACGAGTTTCTGGCTCTGGAACTCCAAACAATGTTTCTAATCAATCGTTACAAATTTGATTTAAGTTGGGTGGGGGGGGGGTCCCAAGCAGGTTATGTTAGCCATGGTGCTACTAAATCCACAGGGAAACCAGGAATTAATCTTTGCTAAGAATAGAAATTGTCTTTTGAAATAATTGTAGTTAAAAAAATTGTATTTCTTCGTCCCCTGTGCTTGCTGTTGGTCATTTTTGTACCCTCTTCCCCTGTGTTATAGTTGCGTAGCAATGGGCCGCGCAGGAAAAAGACAATTTCTATTTTTAGCAACGATTAATTCCTGGTTTCCCTGTGCCAAATCTTGCATCGTCAACAAAGAACCGTACAGCTCACTGGAAGCTGTATGCAATGCTTGGCAAGGATATGTACGTGACAGACGAAACTAGGATTGCTTAATTTTGGAGTCTAGACTGCCCAGATGTGGGCAATCCAAACATAGCTTATTCTATTCCATTATCCCTCCATTATATATACCAATATATACTTGATAATCTCAATCATTCATATGATCAAAACAATTGAGAAAAGAGACGCAGGCCAGAAGCTGAATTCACACAAGAGCCTTAATTTGGGAAGTCTTGCTTTATTTCCTCACTGGAGAAAAAGGCTAACAGTGTGAATTCAGCTTGCACCCTACTTCAGTTTCCTCTAGAAATGCTATGCCATACGAATGCTGTTTTTTTACCTTTCTGAAACCAAATCACTCTACAAGAACGAAGAAATTCCCAGAGTTGTTTGCAAATGTTGTTTATCAAAGAGGCATTTTTAGGTAGCCTCGTGCCCATATTGCTGTCACATGTGGTATTGCAAACGAGGTCAATAGAACAAGCGCGTAAAATGGCGGCCAAACCTATGTTCTTCACTGTGAGAAAGCATTGGAAAAAATCATTATTTGCAGCCTGTTTGTCACTTTATGGATCTTACTATGCTTCTGGAAAATATAGAGAGTATGTAGTTCGACGAGAGATTTGCAATGAAGCCAGAAAAATCGGCCAGGAGCCAATAGGTGCCTTGGAAAAACCACGCAGAATGTACGTATTTTTGAACCCGCAAGCCAACAACGGCAAAGCAATAAAAATGTACGACAAAGATGTCGCCCCAATATTGNGACAACATCAGCAGCGTTGTCTCTATGGACTTGCAGTATTGACGCAACGTCACTAACGGTCTCGTCAAGTATAAAAGGCAAGTTGGAGTGTTGTCTTACTCGAAGGCATTCATCATACGTAGCACATGGTTGCTCAATGTAAACATCAATATCTTTTACGTTATTTGCAATCTTTATCGCTTCATGTGACAACCAACCCGTGTTGGCATCGGCGACAAGAAAATCCTCTGGCCCCAAGACCGATCTTACTTCGCGAATCCGGGCAATATCGTCTTCGATTTTTCCTCCAACTTTCAACTGGAACTTTGTGTAGCCTTGCTTTTTGTAACCCAAAACGTTTTGCGCCATCTCTTTCGGGGATTTCCTGCTAATGGCCCTGTACAGTTGGACAGTAGGGCCAAAACGACCACCCAGCAATGTGCAAAGCGGGAGTCCGGATACTTTTCCAAGGATATCCCAGCACGCCATATCAATTGGTGATTTTACATACGGATGGCCTTTCAGCTTGTAATCCATCAACTCATTGACGACACCGATTTCTGTCGGATCTACGCCAATCAAATCTGGACACAACTCTTCCAGCCCGGTTCTTACCCCATTAGCGTACGATGGCAGATAACTGGAACCCAGAGGACACACTTCTCCTACCCCATTTATTCCGGCATCGGTCAGTACTTCAACAATGGTCGTGTCAAACTTTGTAACGGACTTTCCATCAGACCAATTGTAGCCACCTTCATGAAGTGGAAGATCAACTTGATAGACTTTGAAGCCAGTTATCTTCATTCTGGATATTCAAATCTCTACAATTTATCCTGTAAAAGAACAAAACCAAGAGGAAAAGTTAGTTGATAGCTGAAATCCAAAATAAATCTACAAGGGCAATTTTTCAACTCTCCATCATTACTTGCTCTCCTTGCTCTTGCTAAATGTCTGAAAGCTGAGGGTCGTTTAGGGGTTCCAGGGAACAGGGGAACATGCGAAATGTATCCAGGGAACAAGAGAACATGGCCAAAATTAAAAAGGAACCAGAAAACTTCGGATCTTATCCAGGGATCAGGGAAATTTCTATCTGTAATAACCATTAACCAATGCAAGGATTTTTACATTCAATGACTTCAATGGAATTTTTATCTGCCAAAGCAAAAGATGGTCCTTGAGATTCATTCTAAGCCAAAGTAACGGTGTCTCTATAAAAATTTTCCTTGAAAAACTATAATAGAATCGTCAAGACTTCCCGGGAGCACATTTTGAGATGTTTGCCTCTCTCCTGATTGTGCGATACTGATGCAAATGATCAAATGATACTTTGGCCCGTCTTTTGTTTGTTTTAAAATGTGTTTTAATGTTTTATCAAAAGTCAACCCAGTTTTCTTCACATTTTTACGTTCGTCTTCCTCTGGGTCAAACTTTCAAAAATAAGCATAGTTAAAATATCGACTATCAATGTGAAAAATATGCCTTCCAAACTCCGGGTAACAAACGGATTTTCTCAAGGGGACAGGGGAACAAGCTGAAATTTAACAGGGAACAGGGGAACATATACCCTCCCCCCTAAACGACCCTTAAAGCTGAGAGGAAATTTCACATAAGTGCGATATTTCTTCATAAAACGTTACCCTTGGGAACCAGGGCCTTAAATTTACGAGTCTCTGGCTCTGGTACCCTTGACCAAAAACGATGTGAAAAAGTTAGCAAAATGGTGCTGTTTCTAATCAATCGTTACAAATTCGATTTAAGTTGGGTTGGGGGGGGGGGGTTGCCAAGCAGGTAATGTTAGCCATGGTTGGTGCTACTAAATCCACAGGGAAACCAGGAATTAATCGTTGCTAAAAATAGAAATTGTCTTTTGAAATAATTGTAGTTAAAAAATTGTATTTCTTTGTCCCCTGTGCTTGATGTTGGTCATTTTTGTACCCTCTTCCCCTGTGTTATAGTTGCGTAGCAATAGGCTGCGCAGGAGAAAGATTATTCTATTTTTAGCAACGATTAATTCCTGGTTTCCCTGTGCCAAATCTTGCATCGTCAACAAAGAACTGTACAGCTCACTGGAAGCTGTATGCAATTCAAGGATATATGTACGTGACAGACAAAACTAGGATTGCTTAATTTTGGAGTCTAGATTGCCCAGATGTGGGCAATCTAAATATAGCTTATTCTATTCCACTATCCCTCCATTATACCATTATATACTTAATAATCTCAATCATAAATCAAAACAATTGAGAATATATAGAGGCAGGCCTGAAGCTGAATTCACACACAAGAGCCTTAATTTGGAGGTCTTGTTTTCCTCACTGGAGAAAAAGGCTAATAGTGCGAATTCAGCTTGCACCCTACTTCAGTTTCCTCTAGAAAATGCTATGCCATACGAATGCTGTTTTTTTACCTTTCTGAAACCAAATCACTCTACAAGAACGAAGAAATTCCCAGAGTTGTTTGCAAATGTTGTTTATCAAAGAGGCATTTTTAGGTAGCCTCGTGCCCATATTGCTGTCACATGTTGGTATTGCAAACGAGGTCAATAGTACAAGCGCGTAAAATGGCGGCCAAACCTATGTTCTTCACTGTGAGAAAGCATTGGAAAAAATCATTATTTGCAGCCTGTTTGTCACTTTATGGATCTTACTATGCTTCTGGAAAATATAGAGAGTATGTAGTTCGACGAGAGATTTGCAATGAAGCCAGAAAAATCGGCCAGGAGCCAATAGGTGCCTTGGAAAAACCACGCAGAATGTACGTATTTTTGAACCCGCAAGCCAACAACGGCAAAGCAATAAAAATGTACGACAAAGATGTCGCCCCAATCTTGCACTTAGCTGGCATTGATGTAACATTGATAAAGAGTGATTATGAAGGCCATTTGAAAAGTGTAATGGGATATATTGATCCAACAATTGATGGCATAATCGTTGCAGGAGGAGATGGCACTTTGATGGAGGTGAGAAAAGAGCGATCAATAATGGCTTGAGGACTCATTTATAGTAAAGCTTTGAAGTCTTATCTTAAAGTAAATGGCCTGAGATATATAGCACTTGTCTATAAATAGAACAAAGAAAATGCTATCTATTGTTTTCTTTAGCATTGCTTTCATTCGCCATGAGCTGGATTATCAAATACAATAGGCTATTTATAAATCTATGAGATCTCATCTTTTAACTCAGGTTATTCACTTTAAAGTTATTCACTTATTAATAGCTTATTGTATTTTATAATAATGCAGCACTTACAAAAGAAAGCAATGCGCGTGAAAGAAAACAATAGTGTGTTTAGGTTTTTCTTTGTCTTATTGATAGCTTGTTCATTCACTTTAAGGCTGACTCAAATAAGGAAACATTGTTGCAGAAACGTTGATTCTCAAATTTTGCTTTGGAGAGACTAATAATGGAGAGGTGCAAAACAGTTTGCTTTGCTGCATGCATGTTCAAACTGGGAAACATTCATGAATGCACTCTTTAAACAGAGCATGCGCTAGACTGCCCTTAGAACAGACAACATTGTTGCCAATACCTACAAACAAGGAAGCATTATTGCAGAACAAATTTCCGTACAAGGAAAGCTAGAAATGTTATTGATACGTTCAAAAAAATATGTTGCTTTCAAGATGCAAAATTTGCACTCAGAACATTCATTGTATTGATGTGTAAATGAAGAAACATTCAGGAAACAATTGAAACTATTGAATGAATGCTTCTGCGATTGTTTCTTCATTTCCCCATTTACGTGGGATTGGGTCTAAATGGGATTGGATGCAATTGGACCCTAATTGGTTATCAGTAGCGATATAGTACAGTCTAGTACTTCTTTTATCTCATCTTTAATTGGGTCTCCCTTTGAAACTGAAAAAAGCCTTTTAAAATTTTCTTTCCTTGCTTTCAATCCATACCAGTTTGGATCTGTTAGCTATCCAGGAACAAACTTCAATCTTGGTGAAATGGACACTTTGTGTTATGTATCACAGATTTTACATGTGCATATTTGTCAAAAATTATTGATCAGAATTAGGTACCCCTTCAAAGCAATAGGAATATAGCAATATAGTGCATTTTTTATGATATGTGCCCTAATCTGTCTGTGCATGCACTCCCTACATTGAAGTTGTCCTTGATAATTTATTATTCATGAACATATCAACTGTATGCATTTGCCAACTAAACCTACCTTTTATTTTCTTTCCCTAATCAAGGTTGTCACTGGATTTCTCAGGCTTCAAGATAAAGATGTTGTGTCCAAAATCCCTCTTGGTCTAATTCCACTTGGTAAGACAAACAGTTATTTTAAATGCACAAATCGGAGTGCAGCTCAAAATGCAAGAACACTTGGTAATGCAGCTATGTCAATAATCAGAGGAAAGGCTAGGGATGTTGATGTCATGGAAATAGCATCTGAAGGAGTACGGCCAACATATGCGTTATCAAGTATCTACTGGGGGCTGTTTCAAGAAGTGAAGACTAAGATAGATGCAAAGAAACACTGGTGGGCCGGGCCTTGGAAAAAAGAAATGGCTTTTGTTCTGAGGACTGTGAAAAACTGGCCACACATATATACTGCTTGTCTGACCTTTGATCAGAAAGACAACATTGTCAGCATGACGCCAGAAGAGCCTGAAACATTAGCAAGGAAAGGAAACATTCATGAAAATAAAGAATCAGAAAAGGTGTCAAAATTAGATAATCTTACAGAGAGCCCAAAAGACTGTTCTTCAACTTTTCCAGATCAAGAAGAAAATAATGCAACCTCTTCTTCACAGCCTATCCATGTTTCAGGGCTTCATGTGCTACTAAATGACACTGATAGGCAGCCTAAACTACAGGTTCAGATGTGGAATAGTGATTTGATGAGAAAGGAATTAATACTGAATGGTGCTAAATGGATAAAAAATGATTATGGTATTACTGAATCGGAAAAGTGCAAAATAATAGAAGCTGAACAAATGGAATTAAACCCAAGAATGAATGAACTTACATGGTATCATATTGATGGAGAAGAATTTGAAGCAAAAGATATCAAGATTAGCATTATTAGAAACAAACTGAAATTTTTTGAATGAATTTGAGAATATAATTTCATTTATCGCTATTATGAAAAAAGGTTGTTTCAAATCTGTGTATGTCCTTTTTATCAACTTGTTCATGATTTTTACTTCTGATCAAGTGATATTTTTATACATTCTCATACAAAAAGTTTGATTGAGTGGCAATAAAGCTTCTATCATTGTGGTGCACATTCAAAAATTCTAGAAAATGCATTAAAATATCATTTGATTTAACATGTCTATCCTTGATCACATAAGAGTAGGAGCTTGTAGGCCTACATTGAATTTTTTTCAAAAATCGACATTTTTCAGGCAAAAATCTGCACTTAGTCAGGCAAAGATTTTTGTAAATGATGGGCATTTATCCCCCTAGATGCTTGATATCACAGGGAATTTAGGAGAAGAGATGGCAGAGCTTGCTCTTATCTACAGAGCAGCTACCTTGCTCCTATTTCAACTTGGTTTCACGTGTTCGCTGGTAAGGCATTGAATCATTACCTGTTAGTAAGTGTAGGAGCTGGATTATTTCCCAGAGGCATGTTTGACTTCCTGGTACTTTCAATGCCCACAGGGGTATAAACTAATAATCTCTACTTCCTGTTTGACGTCACAAAAAGATTCCTTTCAAAATGGCGCCCATGACTCGCGTGTTCGTGTACGGTACTCTGAAGAAAGGCTTGCCAAATCACAGATTATTGCAAAATATGAAAAAGGATGAAGTGGCAAACTTTCTCAGCAATGCACGGAGTACCGAAAGATATCCACTTGTTATAACGACGCCAGCTTTTATCCCATTTTTGCTGGATTTTGCTGGACAAGGCGAGGTAAATCTTTTAGGCCTATCTTTAAATTAGCAGCAGTCTGATCTTTGTATTGTTCATTCTGTCCATCGTACTTCATCCATTCGAATGCTTACTTAGAAAAAGTTTGGAGTTTGTCATTCTACTTCTAAAAACTAATAGATAATATTTAGTTGAGCATGGTGAAATTTACTCTTTTTGCTTGAAATGAAATGTCTTTTTGGTGAAAAGGGCCAAGACAAAGAATGTCCACTCCCTCTTTGAGGGCTTAGCCACCACCCCTCCCTGTTATATTTACATTCCTCTTTAGGTATACAACTAACATCTCTATGCATGAAAATCTTTTGTTGAATATTTTCCATGCATTTTGCCGATTTGCAAACATTGTAAAGAGAAATGTTTTGCATTGATCAGTGCTAACAGTATTTTGTCAAGGCAATAATTTTGTAAAGATACATTCAGCTTTCCCCATCAAACAGCAACACCTACAAAGTCGAGAATTACCAAGCCCACCCAAGCCCTAAGTATTTCCTTTGGTACAAATTTCATATCTATTCCTGACAGCAACACTTAACAGTATATCTAAGGTTTCTCTTTGTTCATGCTGAATGAATCATGGTCCTAGTCCAAATACCTTGTTAAATTGTTGCTGGAAGAAAAAGTTGCAAAGTTAGAAACAATTGCACAAATGTTTACTTGGAAAAAGATGTAAAAGTCCCAAAAAGTTAAGGTTGGAAATGGGTAACTTTTTTTTAAATTGTGGGAATTAAATTTCGTGAATCAGGTAATATTTATTGTGGGAATCAAAAGTTGACAATTTTGGACAAAACACATGCAAAGTTTAATTCAACAACAACTTTTTCTTCTTGCAAAAATTTCTGATAATAAGGTAGCTTGATAGGGTTAATGTAGCTCAATAAAACACATAGATTCTTTCTTTTCGCTTATCACCAGCCCATTTTCTTTAAGCAAATAACTGGGGAAGTGTATGAAGTTTGTGACAAAACATTAGCAAAACTTGATGACCTGGAGGATGTTGGAGTTCTTTATGACAGAAAGAAAATAGCAGTGGCTCTTACAGATGCAAATTTCAATGAAGAAAGCATAGATGCTTTTGCATACATTATGAATAACTACAAGAAGGATTTATTGCATTTAGATTTCATTTCTAACTACACCGAGGAACATGCCAAACTGTATACACCTAAACATGACAGAACAGCTAGTGATATATTGAAATATGTAAAGAATGTGTAGATTGCTTCTGTTTAGGGATGTAATTAAAAAACTGAGTCCTTGAGAGGGCCAAGACTCATGTAAAAGCTTTGCTGTCTTTTACTGTATTCAGTTCTTCAATGAAATGCCGTAAAAACCCACATGTAAGCCACCCTCGTATANGATTTGCAAACATTGTAAAGAGAAATGTTTTGCATTGATCAGTGCTAACAGTATTTTGTCAAGGCAATAATTTTGTAAAGATACATTCAGCTTTCCCCATCAAACAGCAACACCTACAAAGTCGAGAATTACCAAGCCCACCCAAGCCCTAAGTATTTCCTTTGGTACAAATTTCATATCTATTCCTGACAGCAACACTTAACAGTATATCTAAGGTTTCTCTTTGTTCATGCTGAATGAATCATGGTCCTAGTCCAAATACCTTGTTAAATTGTTGCTGGAAGAAAAAGTTGCAAAGTTAGAAACAATTGCACAAATGTTTACTTGGAAAAAGATGTAAAAGTCCCAAAAAGTTAAGGTTGGAAATGGGTAACTTTTTTTTAAATTGTGGGAATTTAATTTCGTGAATCAGGTAATATTTATTGTGGGAATCAAAAGCTGACAATTTTGGACAAAACACATGCAAAGTTTAATTCAACAACAACTTTTTCTTCTTGCAAAAATTTCTGATAATAAGGTAGCTTGATAGGGTTAATGTAGCTCAATAAAACACATAGATTCTTTCTTTTCGCTTATCACCAGCCCATTTTCTTTAAGCAAATAACTGGGGAAGTGTATGAAGTTTGTGACAAAACATTAGCAAAACTTGATGACCTGGAGGATGTTGGAGTTCTTTATGACAGAAAGAAAATAGCAGTGGCTCTTACAGATGCAAATTTCAATGAAGAAAGCATAGATGCTTTTGCATACATTATGAATAACTACAAGAAGGATTTATTGCATTTAGATTTCATTTCTAACTACACCGAGGAACATGCCAAACTGTATACACCTAAACATGACAGAACAGCTAGTGATATATTGAAATATGTAAAGAATGTGTAGATTGCTTCTGTTTAGGGATGTAATTAAAAAACTGAGTCCTTGAGAGGGCCAAGACTCATGTAAAAGCTTTGCTGTCTTTTACTGTATTCAGTTCTTCAATGAAATGCCGTAAAAACCCACATGTAAGCCACCCTCGTATATGCCACACCCTTGATCTCAGTCATGAAATTTAGAGGAAAAATTTCTGAAGTAAGATAGCCATGAATCCAGTTGCATAAAAAGTTCTTAATGAGCTGTTGGTAATCTTCACGATGTAAACAATTCACCAGAGCCCACCAAAATGGAACCAACCTGTGGGCAACTGTCATTTGTCTGATGTTTTCACGAGCGTTAAATTTTGTTTCGGTGTGTGTGTTTTTGACAAAAATCATAAGCGTTTGTTTCCCATAGTGAGGTTCTAATTTGTCATTTCTAGGTCTAAGATGTCAACCCCGCATATTGGCCGCACCGCTAATATTGGAGAGCCACACACAGAAAAAGCACGGCTAACACGTGGGTTTTTACGGTAAGCAAAATGTCGTATGTTTCTTGAGAGAATTATAAAATTTCTTGAAATCCTGTTGTTTAAGAAGGTATGCCTTTATGATAAGGCTGGATTGGATATACAAAACTCAAGAGAACTCTCCTTGGGACACGTCTATCAAGCACCAAAACCTAGAGAAATTGCTCCCATTGATGTCTCTAAAACGTCCAACGTCTCTAACGTCCAATGTCTTCTGTGGACCAGCTCTATAAATAGCTTCCTGCACGAGGTGATGACAAAAGGTGACACATTGTAAACTTATGTGCTTGGAAAGGACCTTGCGACTTTGAAATTTTGAAAATGTGTAAAAATGAGTGGAGTTGAATTCAGTCGTACTGTCGCATCTGTTCAGGCAATTTAGTTACCAAGAGTTTTTCCAAGGCCTTTCAAAAGGTGCTGGAAATTTCGACCAGTCCTGTGCATGTTTCCGCTGTACAATAAGCATTGCTGCAATTTACTCCTAAAAGAACTGAAAAGATGAAAAGATTTTTTCGTAATTTCAGGCCTTTTTTGAAGGTTTCCTTAAGGGGCTGTCTCCAGAAAATCCCTCATAATTTCACAATGGATGGCGGATTTCAGTCAGGTAAATATAAAACATGTCCACCATCAATGATATATTTGCCAGTGTCATCGTCTTGACATCTTGGGAGCAGTGGCCTTTCAAAGTCTATTTACTTTCTGATAGGTAGAAGGAATTCAATAAATTTATGCCTGTTTCATATTTTGGCAGTCTTCTGACAACATTGCCTTTTCATATGGAACGGTATGAGCGATTCGACAAAAATATATTTTTGCACCCAAGTTGATCTTTATTTCAACACGGTTCCGTTAAGCATACATTTACAATTGTGGTCAATAGTTTAAGACTACACTTTAGTTTGTAACATTTGTTGGCGGAATGAGATCCAATGCTACTACTCTTCTGCCTCTTTGAGTCGTTTCAGGCCAAATTTCCATAAAGATTCCGAGTTTCGGTGTTGTTTTTTTGCCAATGGCCACAGCACTGGACTGAGAGCTCTCCTCTTACTTTTTTGCTTGAAGCCATACATTTCGCAGAGTTATGATATTTCGTAAACAAATCAAAGAAATGAAATGTGCATCACTGATGTCAAATCCACCTGAGCAACACATTTTTGGTTCAGCCCCCCTTGTCGGTAGGACCGCTATAATTTTCGAGGATTTCTCTAACACGCTAGCAAGCCTATACGCACTACTGTGGTGAATACGCCATACAGAGGCGGGGTATTATGCTTGATGTGGTGGATATACGCCATACAGGGGCGGGGTATTATGCCTGATGTGGTGGGCATCATACCCCGCCCCTGTATGGCCGCCACATCAAGCATAATACCCCCGCCTCTGTATGGCGTATCCACCACAGTAGTGCGTATATGTTTGTTAGCGTGTATAAGATTCAATGTGATGTCATAGGATGCGTATAGGTTCGTTAGCGTGTAATGTGATGTCATAGGAAAATGGCTCAAAATTAAAAGAAATAGCATCGAATTCGGAATCTACGTGGAAAGTTAACCTGAAAACTCTAAGAGAGAGTTAAACAGGCAGAGTAGTAGCATTGCATTGCGCCAATGAATGTTACCGATTAAAATGTGGTCTTAAACTTTTGGCCACGGCTGTAGATCAAACATTACTACTTTTGAGTTGATCTATAACACTCTCAGGTATAAATCCATATTTCTTCAATTTTGGTGAGTAGGCCCATAGCCAATTAGGAACCATTTGATCTTTTAGGTCAACGTAAACATGATCACCAGCGACTACAGTCAATTTATCCTCTGCTTTCCCTTGAAAACTTGATAAAGCAATAAGTCGGATTCCTCCTTTCCTGACTTCTTGTACTTCTGTAATTCTGTCTCTCGGACTGGTCGTATTCGGCTTCCGACTGTTTGAAATGTATGCACGATTAGATTCGGCATGCATCGGGGTACTTGCATCATTTCTCCGATCGACCACGTCAGATTCTGTCAGACTTGTTTGACACATCCTCCGACTTTTCGGCATGAAAGAAAAATTGGACCCAGCAAGCACTGGTGTGGTTGCATCATGTNTCAACGTAAACATGATCACCAGCGACTACAGTCAATTTATCCTCTGCTTTCCCTTGAAAACTTGATAAAGCAATAAGTCGGATTCCTCCTTTCCTGACTTCTCGTACTTGTGTATTTCTGTCTCTCGGACTGGTTGTATTCGGCTTCCGACTGTTTGCAATGTATGCACGATTAGATTCGGCATGCATCGGGGTACTTGCATCATTTCTCCGATCGACCACGTCAGATTCTGTCAGACTTGTTTGACACATCCTCCGACTTTTCGGCATGAAAGAAAAATTGGACCCAGCAAGCACTGGTGTGGTTGCATCATGTCTCCGATCTATCTCGTCAAGTCCTTTCAGATTTGTCGGGTAATGCTTCCGACTTTTTGATGTGTGGTTCATTTTAGGTTCAGCAAGCATCGGATTTGTTTGCTCAGACACCTGACTGGTATCATTTACTTCTATCATCGTCATATCAAGCCTAGGGCTGCTCCGACTAGCTTTTGATAATGGTGAATTCAAGCTCGGAGTTGGAGAAAATAGTCCTGAGTTGATCTTTGATGGACTACGGCTCCTACTCTTTCCTTCTGATGTCGTGACCGAATGATAAGACTTTGCACTCGATCGGTCCGACTGATTTGACCTCTGGCTGTCCGCAATTGATCTTGTAAGTGACGTATTAGACCTCATGCTATCAGTGCGTGCTCTTTCTGTTATTCTTTGCGATCTTGGACGCTGAAGAATTTCTTCTTGTCTGCATTCTGGGGAATGAAATTTAGGAAACTATCAATTAATCCAAGTTGTTATAATATCATAGAAATGATAAGTTGGAAAGACACGAAAGATAGGTTGTTGGACAATTATAGCTTTCGCAGCTGAAATCATTGTAACTCGCAACGGGGCGTCTAAGCACACCCCTCCTGCTTGAAAAACCATTGAAATTTGATTACAATTCTATTCACAAATCTACGAGATCGCATCTTTTATACCATTTTGATGACGAAATAAGCTGAATAGAGAAGCCTCTAGTTCTGAGCAACCTCTTCTTCTGACTTTCAATAGCTATATCTCTGCAATCTTTCAATCTATTTCAGAAAATTAGGTATCATAATCTTAGTTGAAGACTTCC
>REGL01001117.1:24107-45528 GCA_004194395.1 Aurelia aurita complex sp. Pacific | reverse complement strand
AGAGGTTTTGGCCAAATTTCTTGCTATCGATACTTCAATTGAATTCAGTTTCGATCTTATGCTAAGATGTTAATCGTAATGGAAATATAACACATTTCAAGGGAGAGATTTGATCAATAATAAGCAGTAAAAAGGAATTTGTCTCTGATTTTTCCATACAGAAATAAAGTTTTAGAGTTTCTTAACTGTTCTTGAGCGTAGTACTAGAGTTTCTTAAATTTTTGGTCATCGTAGTACTAGTTTCTTATAAACCAGTTTCTTATAAAAAAAAAACGTGTACTGCTTTTATGGTCTTTCAGGTTATAATTTCAAAAAGTGATTCAATGAAATTGGTTAAAACGCCATAAAACCATTGGAAAAGATGTTGCAACGTCCTAGAGGTCGAAAACATGCATTTTCAGTGTTTTTGAAACGCGTAAAGACCCTTCATTGTTAAGTTATCCTTTTGAGATTTTGGTTTCCACTTTTAACATTTTTCAAGAGAGTGCAGGCCCCTCACCAATGAGAGCCCAACCAATGTTTTTCAGCTTTTTAAGTATTATTTTCAAAATAGATTTGCGTCGCTAAAACAAGATAACGATGCCCATAAATGCAACTGTGATACTACGACAACGAATTACTTACCTTCGCAGTCATGGTATGGCATTGTTAGACTTCTGGGAACATAACCTTGATCACTGTTTCGCGTCATCACCCATACCCAGTCCCTATCACGGTTGTCTAGCAACAGCACAACGTCACCTTTTCGAAGAGTGAGATCATCTTCATGTTCTGCATTGAAATCGTACAACATCAATAAATGAGGCCCGCAAGAAAACGCGGCATCGTCTGGTGTTTGCTCGATGTATCCTTCGTTTGAATAGGGATAATACTCCAAAGGCTCTATTCTGTCATCATCATAATAATAATCAATATCATCTGGATTCGCTCGCATTTCTTCACCAACTCCCTCTGTTGCCACGTCACTTTGATTTAGGCCATTTTCGAAAACTTCGAGATATTCCATCTCCGAAGAATAACTATTTACAACAGGCCTTCGATCGTTACTTTCAAAGTCTATTCTGGACCTCGGGGTAGAAGAGTAGTTGTTCAATTTTTGCTGGTTTAATTTATTTTCAATATGCATGTATTGTTGTCGCATCATATTTTGAAAATCATCTCTTGGGCTCGGAGAATTCTGACCATTTGTTATTCTTTTATCATAACTACCTTCCCTCGAACTTTTATCACGTTTCAAGCTACCTCTTTCTGAAATCTTCATTTTGTTATTATTCATTTCACCATTGGTCGATTTTCTATTCAAAAGATCCAATTTAGGGACAGTATTTCGTTGTTTGTGTTCCCCGTTACGTTCTCCTTCAAGAGAAACTACTGAATTGCGATTCGTTCCGCGACATAGCTGACAATTTCGCCCACAAATAGCGCTACTTCGGCAGCGTCGATACGGTGATTCACGTTTAGCTACTGGAGCGCTTGCTAACTCGTTCACACTGTTAAACAATAACGTTTCTCGTGCGATTGCTTCATCCGTAAACGTGAACCGTTCCAGTGAATCCGTTACATCATCTGGTGTAGTATCGTAAGCGGAATCTGATGGACAAGATTCCCCGTTGGTTTTCTCTTCATTCAAATCCTTGATTAACTGCTCAATGCCATCCTCACTTTTCGATTCAATATCAAGCTTAAAAGATTCATTATTCTTAGAATCATGTTTCAGATTACTCTTCTGGTTAAATCCGTCGAAAACCGAGTGTTTCTTTTGTACGACAACGCCAGTCTCATGATCATAATCGTAATAAACGTTCTCTTCGTTAGATTCTTCGATATTATTCGCGTCTTCCATTTCGGTGTTACACTCTCTCGAGCTCTCTTTTGAGTGCTTTGTGTTTCGTTGTTGACTACCGTGCGACCTGCGTACTGTTTTCTTCGTACTCTGATCTCGTTTTCTCAAATGTTTACTCACACGTAAGCTAGAATGCTCCGAATTCTCAGCTTTTCCAGAAGTCCCTTGATCCGAAACTTTTGTTGTGAAAATCACTGCGATTTCCGGAGCTTCGAAGAAGTCTTTGAACATTATGTGATTCAGGATTCATGAATGAAGTTTGTCTGTTTACATTGCATCAAGTTACGCATAATTCTCGACGCTCTCATATGAAAAGTTTAGGCCAAATTTGCTCAAAGTAATCTATGATGAATTCTGAAATCACGTATTCTGAAAATGCAGCAGACCTTCTGAAAACGTTCTCCTGCGGTGCTGATAAACTTCTTTCAGAGGTGAACCCAAATTTGAATCTAATTAGCCCAATTAAATTTTGTAAATATTATACGATAACTGTACATCTTGAGAAGACCTTTCTTGCATTGCAGTTGATTTCGCAATTCAACGTTCTGGACATATTCAGGAGACAAAGCTGTCAATTTCACTGTATTTATTCTTAAAAATCGTACGTCTGAAAGTTAAAACATTATCCTCTAGGATGCTTGTTTTGAGAACTGTGTGCTAGCCTAAAACGGTTGCAAAAAATGCATTGATATCCAAACTGCTGCGAACTCAAATATTGTCGTCGGTGTATCTTGATTTTGGAGTGTCTAATCTCAGCATAAAACAGTTGTAAACGCCAAGTATTTATGCAGCAAATTGTAATGTTCATGATATTCTACCGTCAGCGGCAAAGGTAGCAAACATAAGCATTTATACACAAAACCATACTTCTGTAAATGCAAATATTTTCGGCCAAACTTGTTGATTTTGAGATTCTTTTGTCAACACAAATTGCCTGCAAACAACGAGCAAAATTCTTTATCTGCAAAACAAAGCATCAAGAAAATTACCAGCAACAGCTTGGCATTGGCCTGGCATTGCGAGACCAGCATTCATAAAAGCAGTAATGCTTGCACTGCAAGTCTCTTCATCAGGAGTATAACTATACTTTCTCTCCGCAAATGCCTGCATGAACATTTCCCAGCTTCAAATTGTGGGATTGAATCATATCATTGACAAGAATATTGATACCAGTCGGGTGTAAGGTTCTCAATAGTCAATGCTGGATTGTTGATTTGCTTACCAATACAGAATTACACCACCACACGAGCAGTTACTTGACAAAAACACGAAAAGTGTGCATGCTAAATGCGAGATTTCGCCTGAAGGTCTTCATTTTATTATAGGAAAGCGAATTGTCTCCAGCATAAAGTCTGTAACTGTGTGTAAGTCCTCTAAGTACCTTTACAGCAAACCAGTTGTCTTATAATAACTCCTTCCAATTCACAGGTAAATAAACAATTCATATTTTGTCGCTTCCGCTGACAAAGTCTTGTATTTAGGCCACAATACTATCTCCTGGATCCTGCACCGTCAGCTTCATTTTGCCGGCAAACGTTGTAAATTACAATCCAATAATTCCACCATGACTGAGCTTCAATTTTCCCTCTCCGAGCTCCACCACAGGGTTTTGTCCATAATAAATTGATAACTGGCTTAAGATACTGATTCCAAGACCTTCCTTTCAAAAATGTCTTGCGATTCGAAATAAATAATAAATGTCTTTCTCAGTTTGATTTCAAAATCCTTTATTCCATTTACACCTATGAACCGCTTTAGGCCACGATAAGATTTGAATATACTTCAAATATACACGTTGGTTTATTCAGTAAAAGTTCATCGTACTCTCAGCGTAGTTTCACTCTTTTTACATCTTTCATTCATTAAGTCCACATTGATTCATAACGACACTTTAATCTAAATCCAGCAACTTTTCATTAAAGTTGATTGAACTGTAAAGGTCCAGGGCCTTCAGACTGCAAGCATGTCCTTTTTATTTGACCACATTGTTTTATGTCTCACTGTGCAAACTAGACTTCTGCTAAGCAAATCCCTTTTTGTTTTGCTTGCATCCTGCAGATAATGCGGTTCTTTGCCTTCCCAAACGCAAGTTTCCAAACAAAGTTGACCAGCCATTATAAATCATAAAGCCGTGATAACTGTTGAATCAAAACCAATGATTTAAACATTTTTGTGGCTAATTTTTACGCTACGAACTAAACTTGTTATCTCTTTTTTGTGTCTGTACTCTTTCAGCTCTTTACGTTCCTGAACTCAAGTTTCCTAGCATACACTTTAATCGGAACCTAGAAAGGCGGTTTCTCGTTGCCCAGGCTTTATCGATCGCTAAATTTTTTCCTTCCGAGCGATTTTTCACGCTGATATCATTGTGCAGAAAGAACCATATCTTTCCACGGTCCAATCACAGCTAATATGTTTAACTCGAACCTTTGATCCTGAAGCAAAACAGTGATAAATCAGGCGGAGGTCCTTTTCAACTTTTGTTACAACTGGAGTCTAGAAATACTGTAGATAATTTTGTCTAGGCTTAAACACCTACTCTCATGAGCCACTTCAAGTAACTTCGACTCAGCATTGGTTCAAAATCTGTGAAAATTTCGGTGTAAAGTTCTATGATATTTTGCAAAAACGTTATCGTAATTTCTAAAGTTTTTATGGAAACGTAGCGTAACTTTCCTACAATATGGTATCAAGCACAGCTATTTCATTCTTCTGGTTGAAAAGTGAGAAATTTGATAAGGTCACATCCTCCGATTATTTCAAATGTGAAATGTGATGTATTTTTGAAAATACACAGGATTTAAAAAAGTCCAACAGTACAATTACAGAAAAGTATCCAAAGTTTCTTTCAAGGCATTCAGTTCAAAGAAATAGGTCATAGAATTTTACACCGATATTTTTAAATATTAGAAACATGCTCTTCGATTCTGTAGCAGCGTCTGTGGCGCCAGCATAGCTTCCAAATCTTCAGCTCGGCGGAACAAGGTGGGTGTAAAATTCTGTGATCTATTTCTTCTTACTGAGTGGTTCGAAAGAAACTTTAGTTACTTATCTTTAATCCTACCGTTGGACTTTTCAGAAATATTCAATATTTTTTGAAATTTCAGCGTATGTTACATTTTAACTCATTTGAGGGTGTGACGTCATCAAATTTCTAAATCATAAACCAGAAAGGTGACAGACTTTTGCTTGAAACCATATTGTAGGCATTCATAAACTATGGTTTTCTTCGAAATTATCTCATGTTGCTTCAACCAGTTTAGAAATTAGGATGGTTTCAAGTTTTTTTGAAAATTTTTCTTGAATTCTTGAGAAAGTAGAAAAACACTCTAATTCTGAAAATATTGAAGATTTCAGAAAAGTCCAACGGTAGAATTATAGAGAAATAGCTGAAGTTTCTTTGAAGTCATTCAGTTCAAAGAAATGAGTAACTGAATTTTACAGTAGCCTTTTTAAAGATTTGGAACCTATGCTAGTGGCGCCCTGCATTCCAATACTCCAGGTGGAATGTTTGATAGCAAACTAATAACATGCTCTTCATAAATGTTGGTGTGAAAGGACGCTTTCGGCAATGTAACCACTCTTTTCTTAATCGATACTATCGTTCAAAATCATTTTTTTGCCGATGTTTATAGCTGAAATATTGATATTGATAAAATAACACTTCAATATTTACTCTTCAACAATTTTATACCAATAATCTTTGCCAAGCTTTTAACCTTCAGTACACGTTTTTTTTTTTATAAGAAACTTGGATCAGCACTTAGTACGAAAAGTTTCTTAATTTCGCATGAAAATTTCGGTGTTTTAGTAGTAAAAGTTTCTTAATTAGTTTCTTATTTGTTTGGGCCTAAAATTGCGGTATTGTTCGAAGTTGAGCCTTCTTCTCGAGAAAGGGCTTCCATTTTGCATTGACATTGTCACCAAGAAGAAGCCATGCACATCAAGGCAAAAATTTACCAATTTTGCAGTTAAAAGTCAAGAAAAGACGAATGTATTTGTTAGAGAGACATAGAATAAGAGAGACATACAGAAATAAAGTTTTAGAGTTTCTTAACTGTTCTTGAGCGTAGTACTAGAGTTTCTTAAATTTTTGGTCATCGTAGTACTAGTTTCTTATAAACCAGTTTCTTATAAAAAAAAAAACGTGTATAGAAATCCAAAATAATTTCCCATAACAGATCAAGTATGACTGAAGAATTAGATGCATAAATGACGTCTTTGCTATAATTTTGCACGACTCGTCAAATCATCGCAAACAATAATCATTTAGAAATGAATCGAAGGAATTGAAAGGGTGTAGTTTTGATTTTGACATTACGTTTTGTCGTAACAGAAGGTTTTTATACCTTTTTAACTCTGGGTACCAGAGCCTTAATTAAGAGATGGGACGAAAGTTAACTACGAGGCTCTGGCACACAGGTTATACCTTCAGTATGAAACAGAAAGTTTTCATAAATGCAACTCTAGAGTTGAAATTACGTTGAAAATTGACAAATACAGACGCTATAGGGCTAGAAATGTCATTTTTTATTCTAGTTTTTGAAATTGTCCTGTTCCATTTGACGTCTGAGATCGACAGAATCAATAGAATTTGTGGTTTGTTTGTATCTTTCAAGAACAACGGGTAATCGAACTCCGTCGATTCCATATTGAAAAAACCCATCCTAACACTTCAACATCCCAAGCAAATACCCAACATTTCTAATTTAATTACTTGATATGAGCACAGAAACCAGAAAAAGATCAAATCTTCGTCAGAAATGAGGTGAGTGGCCGAGCGGCTAATACAGTTTTCGTCAGGTGACTGAAGGCAAGCCCGGTCAAGTGAGGTCAAACTCCGGATGGGTGACCTCTCGGAGACCTGAGACACCTGACCTCGCAACTCATCTCGCCGTCCTTCGGAAGGGACGTTAAACTAGGGGTCCCATGCCTGGATGCGGCATGCATAGTGGGCTCAAATTAGCTTTCATCATCGTTCGCCTTCTCCGCCTTCGGCGGATTGCGCATCAACATGTGACAATTGTCTCCATAAATTTCGGTCTTTGACCGCATTGTTCAGCGACATCAGGTTTCGTCCAGTCCAAAGGCTAATGTTGTCTCGCCATCGTTTACGTTGTTTTCCTCTACTTCTTTTGCCTTCTGTCATTCCTTCGAGGCAGATTTTGCTTACGCTTTGAGTACAGCGTTTGGTGTGACCGTAGAGCTTCAGGACTTTTGATTTAATTATGGATGTGATGGGAATGAGCTTTGTTGTAATAAGGAGGTCTTCAATTCGCGTATGATCAGACAGTCGTTTGTTTGTCATGAATCTCATCATATGATTTTGGAAAACGACAAGTTTTTGCAAGGATTTCGAGGTCCAGTTAACACATTCTAATCCATAGAGTACAACCGGTATCACATAGGTGTTAAAGATCTTTGATTTTAGATGATATGATATCCTTTTCGATGTTAGCGCTGCTTTATTCTTGTTAAAGGCTGCCCATCCTAGGCCAATGCGATGCTGGACGGCGGCCAGTCCGTCATTTTGTGAGGAGAGTTTATGGCCTAGGTAGATAAATTCAGTTACTTGAGAGATTTGATTGTTATAAATGGTAAGATGAAGGTTTGTGTTGATTTTATCGGTTGTCATGCACTTGGTTTTGGAGACATTGATTTTCAGGCCGACGTCGGCTGCATATTTAGCTAGGAGATGAAGGAATGTTTGTAGTTCGTGACGTGAGTTACTTATGACAGCGATGTCATCTGCATAGATCAGATTGGAAAGAGTGTGGCCACCAATCGAGAAACCAGATGAGCATTCATTTTCAACTTGAAGCACAAGTGCTGCAATGACAATGCAGAATAGAATGGCAGATAGAACATCACCTTGTTTGACACCTTTCAGAATATCAACGCAACGTGACGTTCCAATGTCTACGTTCCAATGTCAATTAGCTAATTGACGTTCCAATGTCAATTAGCTTTAAATAGCTAGAAATACTTTCAGCCCATTTAAAATAAATTACTGAAAAAAGAGTCAGGTATCCAGGGTAACCTTCCTCCACATATGAATTTCGTTAGCTAAACGTACCTTATCTTATCAAGTCAAAATAACCCTAACTTTCATAAACCAGTTTCCGTTTCCTTGTAAATTTTCGAAACCTTCTTCTATTATGATATTAGCAAGCAAAACCCCCCTCCGGCTCACAACCATGGGGCTGTGACTCTTTCTGTACTCTGTGTCCTGTTACCTATCACTTGAAAATAAAGGCACAAAAATGCGGCCTAAATACGAACACATGCTTTTATCAATGCGCTTCGCAAATGCAAGCTTTTATATTTGCACGCGCTGCTCAATATGAAAGGGACCACTTGATTAAATACTCGATCGTAAAATCATTAAAATAAGGAAAACTTCAAAAGAACGTCAGACCGCTAAAGTACACTTGGTTTGTGTGTGTTGATACAAGCAGAATGAAGCAGATTGATGTGTGTTTACTGAAGAAGGTCTCCATATTTGATTGAGAGATTGCGCTCGATTGATTTAAGTCGTGTTTACAAATAAGACGAAATCCTAGATGATTCAAAATGACAAAGGCAGCAGAACATTATAGTTGTTGCGATCAAACAAAGCATATATTTCGTTTTTCGTACATCCTAGATAACAATCACCGTTTTTCTTACACCGGATATGCCATAAAAAAGTACCCATCTTTGATACACTATGGATAATATTGCACTGGAGAGGTTGCAGATAGGTGCCACAGGACCAGGTTCCGCTTTTTGGTTATTGGAAATATGTTTGAGGATAAAATATGTGTCGGAGACAGCTGTTTCATCGGCCAATGGGTAGCAGAAACGATCTACTGTAGACAAAAACATTTGCACGAACTACATCAACCGTTGTTTATAGCTCATGCCTTTACCAGCAGTAAGCTTTCACTATTACAGCTGCTGCCTCTTCATTTGAAATTCTCAGATTTAGCTTCAATCGATTTGAACGAGATTTTCTTAGCTTATTAGGTTCCCATAATATTCAAATTTCTTCAAAGATTTTCGAAAACTCTGGGGGTAGCAGAGCGAAAAAAGCAGGACAATTACCAAATCTAAATTATCGTTTCGACGATATTCCAAATCGGCCTTGTGAAAAACTCAACATGACCTCTCAAACAAGTATACTTTGTCTTAGCAGATTGAGCGACTGGTCCTCGAAGCCAAGATCTGATATTCTCTCAATGTTCCTAATGATTTTAAGCTTAGCATCGTCCTATTACCCACGGTCATATTGGGTCAATAAAAACAATCTCCAATTGAAAGACCACGGCTCCCTAGATATTAAGACGAATATATCAGCAAATATATAATTTAATGGTAGACATGTTCACAGTTCAAATCTACTGTAAAATTTATCTGACTGAGATCGGCCACTTTGTTTTGAAATTATAAAGAATTTTCTTGAGAAAGCCTCACAAAAATCACGACCAAATTTTCCTAACATTTTTGCATAACAGGTGCCTTACAGCAATAACTTCTGCACGCTGTAGCACGTGCTATCCTCTTGAGAGGATGAACAAGTCTTTCTCATGGTATGAATAACTTATTCAGGAGGATTCCATTCTCCTAAGAGGACAAAATACATGAATTCATGAATACATGTAATTGCCATTGTTAGGAAGTAAAGCCAAGGAAATTTTGCTGGTCGTTTCCACTCGTTTTTGCAGGTTTTTGAAGGGGCTTTCTGCAGAAAATCTCCCATATCGACGGGAAGGAATGGCTGATTAAAGCTGGGTAAATTACTGAGCCTAACAAGGGCAGATTTTGTAATACAATAGCACGAGTTGCTTTTGTTGACACCTCAATTCAAAGCGATTAGCGATCACAGACAAAGGAAATTCTATCAACCAGTAATTCAAACCAAGCAAAGCAGCAAACTTTTCTCTGAAACCCAGGTAGCTAGCTCGCTCGCTGTGCATTCCAGAAATTATTTTTAAGGGCAAACATGAGCATAGATCGAAAGAAGAAGGATATATCTACACATCTGCCGCGGGCATTTTATTTTTTTGGTCCAGAAGCTGAGCAGTAAATGTTTTGATAACACCCAAAAAAATAAGAGAATTAAATCGCCTCCTAAACGGCTTTTGAACCAAACAAATAAAATGCCCGCGGCAGATGTGTAGATGCATCCTCCTTCTTTCGATCTACGCTCATGTTTGCCCTTAAAAACAGTTTCTGGAATGCACAACGAGTGAGCTAGCTACCTGGGTTTCAAAGAAACTTTTGCGGCATTGTTTGTTTTGAATTGCTAGTTGAGAGAATTTCCTTTGTCTGCAATCGCTAATCGCTTTGAATTGAGGTGTCAACAAAAGCAACTCATGCTATTGTATTACAAAATCTGCCCTTGTTACTGAGCCTAATTGAACATATTGGCAATAAAACAAGACAGTTTTCAATATTATTGCTTTGATATTCAAGGAGAAGTGGCCTTTCAAACGGGGATTCTTTTTTACTCACCCGGTATGTTATAAAAACTAGAGCTACAAATGAGGAACTGTCTATGAATGGGGGCTCATTTCATCAATAAACTTTAGTATTCCTGTATTTCATAGTTTCCACTGATATGATTATTTAGCATCCGTTCCAAAACTTTAAAAATGTCGGTGTGAAATTCTATGGCCTATTCCTTTGAACTGAATGACTTGAAATGAATGAAACGTTAGCTCCTTTGCTATAATACTACCGTTCAACCTTTCTAAAATCTCCTATCTTTTCAGAATTAGAGGAATTTTTCTTCTTTTTCAAGAGTTCAAGAAAAATGTTGACAAAATATAAAAAACCATCGTAATTTCTAAACTTTTAGAGAAACATACAATGATTTCCAAGAAAGCCATAGTTTATGAACGTCTACAACACGGTATCAAGCACATGTCTATCACTCTTCTGGTTAACGATTTACAAATTTGATGACGTCTCATCCTCAAATGAGTTGAAATGCGAAATATGCCGTAACTTCGAAAAATATTGAAGATTTCTGAAAAGTTCAACGGTAGATCTATAGCAAAATAGCTAAAGTTTCTTTCAAGCCATTTGGTTCAAAGAAATAGGTCGTGGGATTTTACAACGAAATTTTTAAAGATTTGGAACCTATGCCGTGATTACTCACTTACATCTCGTAATGAGAATTCAATTTGCTCAAGTTGCTGCCAGTTTTGTGTATATATGTCTCAGACTTTCAAAGTCTACAGAAGACTGCAGCTTTGTAAGATTTTCTAGTAGTCCATCGATGTTGATTTCTGCAAAGCAAACGAAAATTGATTTTACATCTGTCTATACGTTGGTATTGTAAAAAGCCTACAAGCTGCATGACATACAGAATGCTTAGTAGTCAGAGTAGAACAAGCGACTGCAGACAAAGGAAATTCTCTCGACCAGTAATTAAAAACAAACAAAGCCGCAAATGTTGCCCTGGAACCAATAGGGCAAACTCTTGCCTTTTGCATGCGAAAGTCTGTTTTTAAGAGAAGTTACGTGCTAATATCGAAAGCAGAAGAGTAAATCTAAAGTTCGGCCAGGCGGATTTTTTTTATTTGATTCAGGAGCTGAGAAGTAATTGTTTCATCTAAACCCTAAGAATTGCAGTGCCTTCTGCTCTGCTCCTGAATTACTGGTTGAGAGAATTTCCTTTGTCTGCAATCGCTAATCGCTTTGAATTGAGGTGTCAATCAAAAGCAACTGATGCTATTGTATTACAAAATCTGCTCTTGATAGTCAGAGTCAGTTATAGATGATAATTTGCAAAGTTAACAAAGTAGCCCCTAAGTCAAAGATTTGCTGACTTAGAGGTAGACAGTGGTTTGCAGTACAGTGAAATATAGGAAAATAGGACAATTTGGAAAATTTGATGAAATACTGTCCCAAGTACAGTAGAGAGACTAGTCTACTAACCGGAGGTATAACATAAAGCATTAAAACTTTTTTCGGCAAAATTAGGCTCCTTCTCCTTTACACAAATCCCTTAGCAGAGAGTCTATAATTGCTTGGGATCTATGGTCTTGATAACAAAGGGTATAGTGAAATCTTGCCAGGCTTGACATGGTCCAAACTGGGTTTCTTGATCTTTTCTTATCAATTTTTTTCATGAATAAAGGTTCAACCACTTCAAAGCTTTTACTATAATATTTCATAATTTGTAGAATCCAATTTTGATGACTTGCAAAGAAAAAGCCTAGTTTTCAGTATATTCGGTAGCTTCTCTAAGATACGACATTGTTTCAAAAAATTTTGAATCATTAAGTAAACAAGGAAATTTGGAATTTGTATAAAAACTTCAAGAGTATTTGAGAAGAACAATCCACCACTTCCTTGTTTCTTGAATTTTCAACAGTTTTCATGTCATCGATGTTTGAAGGATTTCGAAACATATCAAATTTAAGTAAACATGCCAGCTACATTTTCTATTTTAGTAACAAAGGAAACATTTTCATTCGCTTTAAAACCTCCCACGTATCTAGAAATACAAACGTTTAAAAATTGGCGTTAACACGAGGAACTGTTTGCTGACTATTTTGGTATGTACTTTGATCGAATGATCAATTGATTCATCGATCGAATGAATGAGTTCGTGCAGAAAAATAAGTTGTAATAATTTACCTTGTCTTTGGAGACCCTCTTGATCTAGTTGATCATCATTTTCATCCTTGAGGAATAAGAATAAGAATAAACAACGTTGACAATTGGTAAATCGTGCTAGGTAGAACTATATAAAAAACATTGACTGAAGTCAGCAGGAATAGCCCTCGGATCTAGATCGCAGCTCGCAGCATGACAATTTCTACAATGTATAGAGAAGTATTTGTATAAATCTTAATATCTATAAATACCGGGTGCGCCAAAATAAACTATGCACGTTTGGCAGGCCACAATAAATCGTACACTGAACCGATTTTGAAGATTTATGACTTAATTGCTAGCAGAAAGCCTGAATTAGATTCTAGGACTTCTTGCAAATTTTTCCGTTATCAGTTTTTAGAGCCAGAAGCGAGTTTCTTAAAATGTTCGTTTTCGAAAACATTGAAAACGATCAAAAAACGTCGATCAAATTTTGAAAGATTCAACATGAATGATCAAAGAGAAAACGTTTTCAGGGGGATTTGGGGGTTTAATACGAATTCTCGTACAGCAGATTACAATTGGTCGATTTCTCAATCGCAAATCACCCCACGAACAAGTTCTCTCTTTGCCCATTCATGTCGATTCTTTGGAAAACTTGATCGATGTTTTTTGATCGTTGTCAGTCTTTTTCGAAAACTAACATTTTAGAAAACTCGCTTCTAGCTCTAAAAACTGAAAATGAAAAAATTTGCAAAAATCCCAGTATCTAATTCAGGCTTTCTGCTAACGATTAAATCATACATTTCCAAAATCAGACCTGTGTGTACGATTTATTGTGGCCTGCCACACGTGCATAGTTTATTTTGGCGCACCCGGTATCTAGTGAAAAGAGACCATAAGACTTGCCTTCTCTTTCGCAATGTCATCTAGAAATTTCCCAACTTGTTGGTTTATAATATCAAGATTCTTATCGATTGATGGCTGCATTTTCTGTAGATCATTTGCAGTAGCAAGACTGAGCATATGGCATATCAGCATACAAATCTACGAACGAAAATACGGGGTAAGTCAATAAAAACAATCCTCATTTGAAAGGCAACTGCTCCATGGATATCGAGCTGATACTATTAAGCCTATAATAACTGCTTACGAGGGTAATTCCAGAAAATATTAACCCGAAGCCGTCAGTACAAAACAGAGCTTGCGAGATAATATTTGCGAGATAATAATATTTTCTGTATTGCCCGAAGGAAACAGTTATTATATGGTTTATTGCCCAATGGTCAGAGCTGGATGCAGGCCTTTCGTTCTTTAACGAAATAAAAAATAACTCTATAGCCAAAATGATTGCCTGCGTAGCATGAAGTCATTGCAGACAAGCCATTTGTTGCTGTTCGAATTGTTGTTCGACGTGTTGGTTCGAATTCGAATCTGAGTTGTCAACAAAAGCAACTCATGCCATTGTGTTACAAAATCTGTCCTTGTTGAAGGAGGGGGGGGGGGTCAAAATAACACCTCGCTGCTCACTAGAGCGGAAAGTAGAGAGACTTTGACAAAGCTTTGGTGCATAAAAAGGGCGGCTTACTTTATTTTGTAGATTGTGTTTAAATCTGAATTCGGTAAAATCTGATAATTCTTCTGAAGACAGCAGAGCATCAACAACGCAAATCCATATATTACTGAACAGTTCTTCTTTACCATAACTTTCTCTTTGTTTGGGCGTGCTTAGGGCAATTCCAGCGCTGATGCGAACCTGAAAGAAAAAGTGCCGAACATCAGTGGCCTCCCTAACGTTGTCCAGTCCAGCATAATCATTTTATCTTGACTTTCAAAGCAACAATATCAACAAACAAGGAATTTGTGTTTGAGTTAACTATCAAGGAACGTTTACAAATAATTTAGAATTGATTTAAGCTAAATTCTCATCACTAATCCTGTCTAAATCTGCTTAATTTATATGGGACACCCGGCATTTCTCAACAAGTAAGCTCTTACCTAGTTTGCCTTGTTTCCTGTCAATTTGTTCAAGACACTGACTTTTTCGAATCAGCTGACATGTCAGAGTCATTTGAGGGCGCCGCATGAAGGGTTCCAGAATCGTCATGCATTTCAGTATTTCGCACAGACATGGCCACTACTATATATAAAGAGTTGAGCTTTTGCTTTCGTTAGTATTTTAAGACATGTAACTCACAAGACATCAAAATGGATAAAAACTAAGCTAGATGCTTCACCTTAAAGTTCTTGCATTCTTTCAAAGCAGTTCCTAGGGCCATAAAGAGGTTCTCCTGAGAAAAAAATAGCAGTTCTTGATGTACAACACATGATAGATTTGGAAACTCTGCTTGCGTGCCAACGAGTTCTTCGATAGAGGTCAATGAATCTATTAGACTAGAACATGAAAGAAAAATTTTGTAGTAAGGCTACCATCTCTTAACCTCTAACACACTACCGATTCAGACGTTTGTAATTAGAATCAATCCTTGAAAGTTCATTTCAGTCAAAGGTCAAGAGGTACATTGAGCAAGTGATCTTATGCAATACAGTAGTGTAAGTTCAGTGGGCCAAAGCCGTACGCGGTGGTGCCCAGCACATTTACCTTCCAAATCTGTTGTTATTCTATCTCTTCGTATTTGTGGCTTGTAATCAAAGTATTCCAGCAAGCTTCAAAGTGACATAAGACCTGATCTCTACTGGGCACACATCCCCAGTGGAACCCAGGCTTTGAAAGCACTAGGTTAAAGGGGCTCCGTCTCCAAATTTCGGTCAAAACAACGGTGATTTTGAAGTCTTGTGATGGGCAATATCACACAGACGTTTACCTGTTTTTTCGAAAATGAAAGCATCATGTTGAAGATAAATCTTTGTACTTTACAGAAGAAAAAACGAAACATTCGTATCTTTTACGTTTGCTTGGATATAAGTGGATTTTTAACAAGCACTTTTGGTGGCTTGGGTGAAGCGACCATACAAACTGCAGGAAACAATGGAGAACAATGGACACGTGAGGTGTTTACAGATTTGTTTACAGTTTGGTGACGGAGCCTTTTTTAATGATAGGAGTTGTAAGTAACCTTACCATCCAAGTCGTCTCCCCGAGGCAATCTAAGCTTCCTTGAAACATATTTCCACATGCATAACAAGCATTCCATCGCCCCTGTAAAGCAACAGTAAGATAAAACACAATTAAATTTCCACAAACTTTGAAAGGATAAGGGACCGGTCATTATTTCTTTCCGGGGAGGGGGTGGGGACGAAAGAGAGGAAGGGGGAGACGAAAAATAACGCACGTTTTAGGGAGGGGAAATGAAAATAGTTTGAGATATGGTAAGTCCTGTAGAGTTTAAAAGGCTAGTTCTTCTGGAAGTAGGATCACTTCTATCTAAAAGTAGTTCGTCTTTAATTCTTAAATGCAACTGCTTGCTCTTTTCGCGTCACATTTGAACTGGTATTTTTGTTAGCATACCAGTAGCTGTGACGATGTAAATCTTCATGCGATTTGAACCAAGACAGGATAGTACTATTACCATACATAAATGTACTTGGAGGGGGGCTGAAAATATTTTCTGCAATATTGGAGGGGGCACCAAAATGTTCAGGAAAATCAGAGAGGGGTTACGAAAATTCCACCTAATATTTGTAAATGTCTTCCACCCCCTCCCCAGCAAGAATTAATGACCCGTCCCTAAGAAAATGGCAACGTCTGAACAATTCTTTTTGATAGTCCGAGTTTTGCTTTCTGATGGACAAAAATCTCTAAAGTTAGCTTACAGAATTGACATGTTCTTTATGTCAAATACGTATGTCATTGCAAAAGATCTTGGTAGACTTACAAAAGATATCTCTGCATATAAACTATAGTTCGATCTAACGACAGAAAGGCTAAGAGCAAATGGTACCTTCATTGGCCCATTAAGAATATTCTGAGTCAATGCCTCTATTGCGTCTCCGATGACATCTTTGAACTTTTCTTTCGCTGCGGAGGAAAACACAGATTAAAAATCGCGTACTTTACAATCCAAACAACTTTGCAAAAGTCATTCACGTATCTTCGACGTACTTATCAACCAAACAACAAATAAACGCAATGAAGAATATCAGTTGTATTGTATGTTGTTAACTCAAAAGTGTACTTTGAATTATCAAAAATTTAAATTCCATCTCGGCAAACCAGCCAGCCCGTCTGCCGGGCTAGTCCGCTTCCATATAATCAGGCCCTAACTAAAACACATGATGATGATTTATATGATTTCATACTACCATGTAGTAAAACCTACAACACAATAGCCAATAAAATGATCTCGAATAGTACTGTCAGGTACATCAGAATTATACCCTGCTCTGAATACATCGTCGTGCATTCGTAAACGGCAGAGTATTTTGTGCAAAAATTTGTTTGTTAGTGTTGCGGTGTGAGAGGCAACTCTAACAGATCTTATTCTTATAATGAAATCAAAGAAATATCAAGGTCTAAAATTCACGAAGATCGCTCAAGAAAAGAAACAGATGCCCTTACTTGATAAAGTGAATGGAAGCCATTTTAAAGTATTTCCAATTGCTCTGACACCATTAGGCTTCACCTGGAAAGAAAATTTCACGAACAACTAATATGGCATTTCATCTTATTGTTAGGAAGCAAAACCAAGGGAATTTTGCTCGTCGTTTTCATTCATTTTGATAGGTTTTTGAAAGGGGCTTTCTGCAGAAAATCTCCCATATTCACGAAAAGGAATGACTGATTTAAGCCGGGTAAATTATTAGCTCTAATTGAACATATGAGTTCCCGGGGGGGGGGGGGTACATAACATGTTAAAGGTACGGGTATGTGCCGCCCATATGGGTGGGTTTTTGGTCCAAAATTCTCTAAACAAGGGTCCTTTTAGGAACATCTTCCTTAAACATCGGTTCAGTTTGGCTGAAATCGAAAGCAAATCGCTGAAAATAGGTAGTTTCCCCCAAAAATCATCATAAAAGTGGGTACGAAGGCAAGTTTTGGCAATTAGAAGATCGTAGCTTCCTGAAAACCGGGCGGCAGACCCTCGTCCATCCCCAGGTCGTGTACCACCCTCCCGCCGGGCGTTTTTCTTAACTAACCCGGTTAGACTTATATTACTGAAAACAGGAATACCATAAAGACTGAAGTTAATCAGCATATCTGTGATATTCACTATTGCAAACCTTTCCCTATTTCAAAACACTATGATTGATCAAGGCTGCCTCTTCCTGAACAAAATCAATTTTGCTGGATGCTTACCTTGTCGTGATCCTGAGCTGCATTCTTACAAGCAACTAGGAGACTGTGGATAAAATCATCTGAGAAATCCAAGGAATCTTCTTCAACACTGCATGGCCTGTGAAATTGAACCAACATGGAATTCACAAAATTAGTTTAATATTTAAAAAATGAAATAGCCCAGTACATTTAACTTGCTTTCAGTTTACTATTTGATTCTCTAGCCATCAGCGAGTATTCGAACAAAATTCTTTAAAATTGGCTGCAAACAAAATACCGGGTGTCCCAAAAAATTGTGCCCCATTTGTGTGGCTGCTGCGGAGAAGCTCTTCACTCTATTGTTCAATTTTTTTATTTTTTTGCTCAGGAGAGATTTTGACCTAACCAGCAGCCTCTGCACCGTGAAGCTATACCACAATGCAGTTTGCTCAATCCCATATTGCAATTCTAGAACGTCCACTTGTTTACAAATATATTTGAGTCTTCACCTTATGAGCTAATCTTAGAGTGCCAATACGATAACTTGTATTTTCCATGCCGAGTTTCCTCTCAGTTATGCATGAGAACACGCTTCTTTTCCGATAACAAAACAAATCACTGTATCAAGCTGTAACTGAATGAAGACAGCGCTGCTTTTAAAGCAATCAATATTTCGACTTTAAAGTCCCATAAATCAGAAACCACTTGTTCGACTGGCTACAAAAAGGTCTCAAACTCTAATACCCCATTCACTCTGCAGGTTAAACCAGCTTTAACTAATCCAGGTTATTGAGTAGGGCTTCTGATTGGGCAATCCAACAAATCCAATGTATTTGATTGGTTGAAATTTAACCTGGTTTAGATAAAGCTGGTTTAACTGTGTCATTGTGAAAAGGGTATAAGTTGAAGCCGATCCTATGCAACTGTATCAAGAACGGGACAATATAACGCACAGCTCCTCTACAGAAGCTACACAAATGAGGCACAAATTTTGTTGGAGACACCCTGTATCTTTAACATAAAAATCTTTCCCTTGTGATCATCTTCTCTCAAGATAACCACGGCTGTCAACCAGTCGGTATTAATTACTCTTTAGCTGATATGGATTAGCTGATTACAGCGACTCATAATCAAGATAGGAGTTGTGGAACGGGGACAAATGCAATTGTACTATATGTAAATAATTTGTTAATTTTTTAATTTGTTAATTTGTTAAATAATTTTTATATTTTATATTATATTATATTATATTTTATATTTATATAAATAATTTGTTAGATTTAGTTTTGTAGTTAAATAGTTGGTTTTAATTAGTTACTCTTCCCTTTAGAGAAAACTATTTGTATTATTAACCAACTTTAAAGAAATTCATTATTATTATTATTATATTATTATATGTCCAACGTGAAATAAAGTAATGAGAAACCCGTTCGCCTCTTCCAAATCTCTCACGTTATCGATTCAAAATTAATCTTAAACTTCGCACTTTGTGAGTCTGGTATGAATAAGCCAAGAAACATAGACGATTTAATTTTAAACACTGATTGATCTTCAGAGTACAGGGTTTGTCTTCAAAACATGGCAGTTTTTCTAAAGCTTAGTTATGCAACTTGGAAGCTTCGAAGCGCAAATATTGAAGAAATTACTTCCTATATTCTAAGTAGTATATTTTCATTCAGAATTTGGCACAAAGATAGTTTTCCTCATCAGGAAAATATATTGACCGGCAACTTACTTGTTTCTCAAAAGTGAATCAGTGAAATTCCCCAGGGACCATCCGGCCTTGATTCGAACATTGACCGAACTTGACTGAAGCTGTCTGAATATGATTTCACCAACATCAACCATAAATAAATCGTCCTTTAAAAAGGAAAATAACAAAACAATAATCATAGGTTGATCAGGATTGCTGCCATTGATCATAGAAGTGACCATAGGAAGGCAAACTGTTAGGAAGACCAAATTTCTAAAACTCGAGTAACTGCGTGTCCCAAACTTTTAAAGCAAGTTTTTGAACCCTGATAAGAACAAGTTTGCTCAAACTGTTTCTCTTCCATCTGTAAAACATGAATATTTTTTATGTACTACCGGGTGTCCCAAAATGATGTATTATTGTTTGATTGCTTACATGTCCATATTTAAATCCATGAACCGATTTTTAAAATTTTGTTTCACTTGATTGCCTAAAGGATAAATTGTATTTTAAGATGTTGGTTGCGGTCTTACCACGACGTTTTCATGTCGAAAAGAAGATCGATAAACCTGTTCAAATTCAAGCCTTAGATGGCATGAGAAAGAAACGGCCTATTTTTCCAGTCAACATTTTAGATGCGATACAAAAGGCTGAACCCCTATTCTTATTCTCTGAACTCAGTATTAACTGAATTCGTATTCTCTGAACGACATATATACTCTGAACGACATATAAGTTCAGTCTTTTGCATCTCATCTAAAATGTTGACTGGGAAAGAAGGCCATTTCTTTTTCATGCCATCTAAGGCTTACATTTGAGCAGCTTTATCGATCTTCTTTTCAACATGATGAAATCGGCCTAAACCACAACCAACATTCTCAAATACAATTTAGCCTTTCGGCAATCGGATAAAATAATTTTTTTGAAAATCGGTTCATTGGTTATGGACATATAAGCAATCAAACGATAATACATCATTTTGGGACACCCGGAATATTACGATGTAAGTGTTCTCTTTTCATGTACTATACTATACGATGTACGTTTTGCTGTTTGGTTAAACCAAACGCGTATGGTGAATTTTTATACGCTCACCTCCTTTACAAATGGATAGGTCACAAGAATACCAAGGGCTCTCACTGCAGCTGACTGTGAATAAGGAAAATAATTCTCTTTAAGATGGAACCCAAGACTGAAAACTGAAACTTAAAGGGTCTGTTTCATCCAGCATGCCTTGCACGTGCCATTTCTAGGTTGGCCTTTGTTGCCGCCATTTTCATGGCCCATGAAAATGGCGACAACAAAGGAAAACCAAGAGACGGCACGTGCAAGGAATGCTGGATGAAACAGACCCTTTAAGACTGAAAGTACAACAGGGCACACAGAAACAGGCACACAGAACAACAGGGCACACAGAACAACAGGGCACACAGATACCGGGCACCGTACCGGCGAGACAGAACAAAGTTAACACGTTTGGTGGGCTGTGTAATAAAGAATACGTGGCCGATATTCAAAACTAAGGCCCCGCTCACACATTTTCATTTCATTTCATTTTAACTTCTTTTATCCATGGTAATCCACTCAATATTTACATTCTGTTTTACAGGGAGCCGTGCTAAAATAAAATTTGATAATGACAAACATACATATGATATAATCCTATTTACAATAATCTTTGTCAAAAGTGTAAGTAAATCATGGACCAGAATCGAACATGGAATCCTTATTCCCATACAAACCCTTTGTCAGCATTTTCCTAATTTCTAGGTCTAAAAGATGAGTGATTTACCAAACAAAATGTCCGCATCTAAGCTAGCCTTTGATTGATAGATTAACATTTCAGGCTTGAATATCCGCCACGTACTTTTGATTCCACAGCCCGCCAAATATGTTAACTTTTTTTTCACTCAGGGATTTTACGCGTATCATAACAAATAGCATAGTGCAAAGATTCCTTAAAGGGCTCCGTCGTCAAACAGTAAACAAATCCGTAAACTCGCACGTGTCGGGGATCATCCATTGTTCATCCATTGTTCTCTGCAGTTTGTTTGGTGGCTTCACCCAAGCCACCAAAAAG
>REGL01001117.1:12394-22445 GCA_004194395.1 Aurelia aurita complex sp. Pacific | reverse complement strand
GTACAAAATATATTATTTCAGGCTGTAGGTTCTTGATAGATGAAGGTTCTTATGTGCGGGTTTTTACTGTATAGAAAAAAGAAAAGCTACTTATTAAACTGCCAAAAATCTTACATGCATTTCCTCAAACGCCTCTGCACTGATCGTTGACAATACATCACAAGCTGCAGACAAGATTTTAGCAACTGCTTTCTGTGACTGGAATAATTGTATGAGCGCTCCATCTAATATGTCTTTCCAATGAGACAGCTCCTGAAATGTAAGAAGCCATTAATCTTATAATTAAACTTTTCACTGAGGCAGCGGGCCGAGGCAATTTCTGAAAACCAATCAAAGAGCGGCATTTTCAGTCGAGATAAAGTCAAGAGCCAAATATGGGAGAATACCACTCGAATAACACCCTTTGATTGGTTGATCAAGCTGTCATGACAATGCCGACGGACGTCTAGTCTCGCAGCTTCGAGCAGATTTACCGGATCTCACTTGCCTTTAGACAGGTATTTAAACTTCTTGCATGAAGGAAACATTCTTGTAATTACTACAAACTAGTTTTTCCATGTCCAAGTCCCGGAACCTTGAATTTTAAATCGTTTTAGACTGAAAGGACAGCGTTACCTCTTGAAGAGTCCAATGAGTCGCAGCTAATTTCTTCGAGAAACATTTTCCAAATTCTTCTAAAAGCTAGAATAAAGGAAGACGGATTATTGGTCTTGAAGGGTCTGTTTCATCCAGCATACCTTGCATGTGCCGTCTCTTGCTTGGCCGTTGTTGCCGCCATTTTCATGGCCCATGAACATGGCGACAACAAAGGACAACCAAGACAAGGCATGCTGGATGAAACAGACCCTTTAAGTGCAAGGAGTGCGAGACTGTCGAGAAACACTGGCTACTGGCTACCGCGTGACAGAAATTTGAACTTGCAACATTAATATTTCCACACTCAAAGCATCACTATCAGTCAAAATTAAAAGTTACCGCCGCCGGGATTCCAGCTGCGAGTCTCCTGCGGTTTCCTGCGGTTTCCTGCGGTCTCCTGCTTTTCTTGATTTATCTGATAATTTCAATGTTTCTGTTTGGTTTGCACCGAAAAAGGAAAAATCTTGGTTGCTCACTAGCTGTTGAAAATTTATGTTCAATTTGAATATCGAGGAACATTTTAAAGATGATTAGCGATCGATTAAAGATGAATTTAAATCGCTAGGCCAAGTCATATCTGTTTAATTTTTCTGGGGCACCCAGTATATGACACAGAAACGAACCTTTATTGAATGGAATGATAGCATACATTCAGCCATCTTGATGTATCTTTCACAAATCAAGCTTAGTAATCTTTTACGCTCCGAGCTGAAATAAAATGTGTAAGGTTAACCATGAGCACCAGTAAACAAAATGAGTGATTTGGATAGCTTAAGCTACGAATGACCTAAGCTACTCTCATCGTGATTTGACTACGCAGTTAACTCATTCCGCTGTTAAGACATGATAACGACTTTACTCGAGTTCTTCTTTGTCGTTTCCTAATCTCGCAATTACTGCCTGAATGGCATTCTCCAAACCAACACAATCAGCATCACAGCTCGAGAATCCGTTCTAACCGCCATTCTGTATCAACGGTTTCTGAGTGAAGCTTCACTCTTCCACAAGCAATCTTTCAAAAACATTCGCCAGATTGCTTGCAGAGGAGCGATGATTCATTCCAGATGGCGGGCGGTTGTATAGGCTCGAACGAGGAATTCAAACAGCAATTGCAAGATTAGAAAATGACAAAAAGAACTCTAGTTAGTTCACATGATACCGGGTGTCCCAAAATGATGTATTATCGTTTGATTGCTCATTTGTCCATAACCAATGAACCGACTTTCAAAAACTCCATTTTACTCGATTGCTGAAAGGCTAAATTGCATTCAAGGATGTTGGTTGTGGTTTTACGCGGATGTTTTCATGTCGAAAAGAAGATCGATAAACCTGCTCAAATTCAAGCCTTGCATGGCATAAAAAAGAAACGGCCTACTTTTCCAGCCAACATTTTAGATGTGATACAACAGGCTCAACTTATATGTCGTTCATAGAATACGAATTTACTTAATACTGAATTCAGATGGGTGTGTGATTTAGGGAATACGAATACGAGTTCAGCCTTTTGTATCACATCTAAAATGTTGACTGGAAAAATAGGCCGTTTCTGTCGCATGCCATCTAAGGCTTGAATCTGAGCAGGTTTATCGATCTTTTTTTCGACATGAAAACATCGTCATAAAACCACAACCAACATCTTAAAATACAATTTAGCCTTTAGGCAATCAAATAAAACAAAGCATTTGAAAATTCGTTCATTGATTATGGACATGTAAGCAATCAAACGATAATACATCATTTTGGGACACCCGGTATATTAATTGCAAATTCAAATCATTATGTCTCCCGTTGCTCATGGGTTGACAGACTTTAAAAAAGGCCAACAGAACAGAAAAAGCTGAGTAATAAAGCATTTCAAAAAGATAAGACTATGTATCGGAAAAGATGAAATTTCAGTACAAAATCTAGCAGGGAGAAAGTGAATTTGCTCATGTGACTGTCGTATGACTATGGCATGGCGTTGGTAAAAGGGTGAAAATGAAGGAAAAATTGCTAACTTTGAAATCAAATCTGGATAGAATTGAACAACTATTTTCAAAACTTGTAGGCATTGATTCCGGATTCTTTCATGACCAGCAGAATCTAGAACGAGAAACAAACTCACATTCAGTTTATTTCATCATATAATATTTGCTTAAAGACTCCGAGCAACACTCATGCAAGAAAGATTAAAGTGTAGTCAGCTTGAAGGGAAGGTAAAAGATATTTAATTGGCCTTACTTAGCTTTTAGTTATTTAGCTGGGCAAGACAACTTTAACTACATGAATAACAATAATATGATGTTTGAATAGGGCTCAATTTTTTCCCAGAGGTTTTCAACAACAGTTGTTGTTGTTAATCTTATTTTGAATCGATGAATATTTATAGCTTTCTATTTACAAAAATGTAGACAGAAAACTAATCTACATCGATTAGAACAGTTACAACAACAACGTACATCATGAGACTTTTGTAATTATTTGTTTCAAGAAAAACGAACGTTTGCACTATTACGGCTGAGGTTGTTGTTACTTTGATAATGGCTAGCTTGGCTAATAACACTACAACTGACAAAAAATAATTATAACTTGGTGTGAATATATGTAAAAGGACGCAACGTTTACGAAGAGCTAGGAGCACCAAAAATTTGCAACGAGAAATTGCAAAATTCCTTGGAAGTAGTTATATAAACTGTTTGAACAGGAACATCACAAGTCTACGGAAAACAACGAGTATAGACCCTACTCACAACGACGTCAGTTCTTTTGAAAAGCATCCTGCACCTTGATAAGTTGTGGAGCTAAGTTTAACAGCGTACTCTTAAAGGGAATAGACATAGCTATATCGACAAGCTGCTATAAATAGGCTGAATAATCGCCCACAAACCCATTGTTTCCTTCGCTACACAATGAAACCGCAGGCGTCAAAGTTGTTGAATACAATAGATTATATTTTTAACTTGGCCCGGGCCAGCTTTTAACTATGTCGATTCCCTTTAACAACGCATGAAATAGCTTCGTACGTGTATTTATATCAAAATATGCATGGTGTAGATTTCTTGGTGTGCTGGGATTTGCCTGGTTCTCCTCGAATTGATATTAATTGTGAATAAGGTCTATAGTAAATCTATTTTGCATTCCATCGAAATAATAACTCACTGATAATAATAACTCACTGATGAGGCTGCCGATGGGCAGCGAAATATTTGAGGTAACAATGTTTAGTTTTAAAGTTAGATAATTGCGTGTGTCTTAAAAACAATGGTCACCAAAACAAAATTACCGAATTACAACTTGTCGTACAAGACACGGGATCAAATTAAAGATTTAGGAAACAAAATCTCACAACGGACTTATGGTAGTAATGGTAATTATGGAATTATAATAAAATTAATGATTGTGACATGATACTTCATACCTGATTCATCTCGCTCTAATTCAATGAAACAGTATTGAACAAGCCATGATCCAAATCTAACGTTTGAAGATGATACCAACTCTGCTTCTAGTGATGCTGGTGTTGAGGTTATGATGCCTTTAATCGCTGCATTGTCCGGCATTACAGATAGCACGGCAGCAAGGCATGTTAAGGAGGATATCGTTATGTTGAGATCTGCAAAGACAGAGATAAAAGAGACTTTTGATGGATTACGGGGCTTTATATTCTACTATACCGGGTGCCCCAAAATAAACTATGCACGTTTGGCAGGCCACAATAAATGTACACTGGACCGATTTTGAAGATTTATGACTTAATCGTTAGCAGAAAGCCTGACTTAGATACTGGGAGTTTTTGCAAATTTTTCATTTTCAGTTTTGGAGCTAGACGCGATTTTCCTAAAATTTTAGTTTTCGAAAACACTGAAAACGATCAAAAAACATCGATCAAGTTTTCTAAAGAATCCACATGAATGGACAAAGAGAGAACTTGTTCGTGGTGATTTTCGATTTAGAAATCGACCAATTAAAAGCAGCTGTACGAGAGTTCGTACTAAACCCCCAAATCCCCCTGAAAACGTTTTCTCTTTGTTCGTTTATGTTGAATCTTTTAAAATTTGATCGATGTCCTTTGATCGTTTTCAAGTTTTTCGAAAACGAACATTTTAAGAAACTCGCTTCTAGCTCTAAAAACTGAAAGCTGAAAACTTTGCAAAAAGTCCTAGAATCTAATTCAGGCTTTTTGCTAAAGATTAAGTCATGGATCTTTAAGATCGGTCCAGTTTACGATTTATTGTGGCCTGCCAAACGTGCATAGTTTATTTTGGCGCACACGGTATATGCTGTTTGATGCTGGGGTAGACCAAAGAATCCCTAGACAAAATTCTAAGGAGGAGGCTATCGTTCTATGTAATAAATAACTGTGGGGACCTTCCAGCATAAGTTCCAAATCTTTAAATCGGTGTAATAAAAAGGTGGGTGTAAAATTCGACGACCTATTTCTTCTGACTGAATAGCCTAAAGGAAACTTTAGCTACTTCTCTATAATTCTACCATTGGACTTTTCAAAAAATTTTGAGTATATTTTTAGATTACGGCATATTTCATACAGTAAAAACCCACATATAAGAACCACCCACTTTAAGAACCTAAGGCCTAAAATGTTCTAATTTCACCCCATTACAGAAGAAACTAATCATCCTGAAATTCAAGGAAGGTTCTTATCTTTAAAAAAGTTAAATGTAAACTACTGGTTGGTAATCTGGTTGGTAATAAATATGTGATAAAATGTTTTAAGAAATTTAGCCAGATACTGAAGTAGATACAAAGCATTTGTAAAAAATCCCTTCTGTAAATCTCTTCTTAGCTGATCTACGTCAACAGGAAATACTGATATCTGATAGGCTAGAATTTGACCGCAAGTGGCTTGAGTCACTTTTACATGCTTAAATTCCCTTTACGAAATTGTGGCTAGTAGACGCATAGTTATAAGTATTTCCAATGACGTTCAAGCAAAAATGGAATTCAAGCATGGTATTTTCACAAGGGCTTACCTGCTGCGTAAAGGTATTTCGGAAGCAGCATCACTAGTTTGTGTAAGAATTCCGATCCAATTTTTTCATATGGTGTATTGAGGACCAAAATAGACATACACTGTAAAGAAATTACTCAAATAAAAAAAACAGCATTCCGTAAAGCATAAACAATCTTGAGTTTGTATGGAGAAGAGGGGTTGCAGCGCCCAAGCTAAAAACTTTCGCTACATATCTAGGGTATATTTGGTAGAATTGAAGAATGGAAAAGTTTGAGGAGAGCGAGTTTAGAACTTGCAACCTCATGCTACCTCCTGTTCCATTTTTCCATTTGTCGAAACTTTACCAAAATATCTAGGGTAAATATTGCATGCGAAAGTGTAATTTAGCTTGCTGCGGCACCAGCCAAAATTCTTACGAATTGATTAATGCTATTGTCACTACGAATTTCTGGGGATAAAATTGTTTGACACAAACTATTCAGCGGACACTTTCAGGATTTATAGTCTACATACATATATACATACATACATGCATGCATGCAAGCATACAAACATACATACATATTTTATTTGTTTTAGTAGGTTAAAGGGATTGGCAGCAAGGAGGCTGATGTTGACCTGCTACTTAAATACTGTTTCTAGCTTAAAAATGAATAAACGTGATAAACAAATGAATGTCTTTGAAATGTCCAAACCAGGGAGCGCCCAAACCCTAGTTACTTCTCAAAAGTATACAAGATCTTCTTCTTTGTTAAAAACTAAAGAACTCTCTTTTCTAAATGAAAGGCTGGAAAATGTTTGTTGAATAGACTTTAATTATTGTTTAAATAGACTTTAATTTTTGTTTAAATGCTAATTATTGCTGACATTCTTTGATTGTGTCAGGCAAATAGTTCCATGCAATTGCCACACGCTGCTGGAAAATATTTCCCCCTACTTCTAGCCTTGGACGAGTGACTTTCACTTTCAATTTCTTGCTGAATGAATATGCAGTATTCACCTTTTCAACAAGATTGTTGATATCTGTGTTACTGAGTTCATAGTATGCACTGCTGGCTAGCTTGAGAACTCTCTTGGTGCATGACAATGATAATGGCTGCCACCCTACTTGACCGAGGATCCATACATGTCACTGAATTTTCAGTGGGAAAACTTTTGAAGAAAGACTCATAAATCCCTGTGTGCTTGCTAGATACTAAACTTCTCAGGTGGTAGCTGGTCACATGTTGGCTACAGTAGTACCTTTGTTGCAGGAAAATGGATGGCTAGCTGCGACATCCCTCTGGGTAGGCACATAGAAAGAGGCAATGTACGTGGTCAAAGAGATTTGACAGTTCTGCCATNATGATGCCTTTAATCTCTGCATTGTCTGGCATTACAGATAGCACGGCAGCGAGGCATGTTAAGGAGGATATCGTTATGTTGAGATCTGCAAAGACAAAGATAAAAGAGACTTTTGATGGATTACGGGGCTTTATATTCTACTATACCGGGTGCCCCAAAATAAACTATGCACGTTTGGCAGGCCACAATAAATGTACACTGGACCGATTTTGAAGATTTATGACTTAATCGTTAGCAGAAAGCCTGACTTAGATACTGGGAGTTTTTGCAAATTTTTCATTTTCAGTTTTGGAGCTAGAAGCGAGTTTCCTAAAAAAAACTATGCACGTTTGGCAGGCCACAATAGATGTACACTGGACCGACTTTGAAGATTTATGATTTAATCGTTAGCAGAAAGCCTGACTTAGATACTGGGAGTTTTTGCAAATTTTTCATTTTCAGTTTTGGAGCTAGAAGCGAGTTTCCTAAAATTTTAGTTTTCGAAAACACTGAAAACGATCAAAAAACATCGATCAAGTTTTCTAAAGAATCCACATTAATGGACAAAGAGAGAACTTGTTCGGGGTGATTTGCGATTGATGAATCGACCAATTGTAATCTGCTATACGAGAGTTCGTATTAAACCCCCAAATCCCCCTGAAAACGTTTTCTCTTTGTTCATTCATGTTGAATCTTTTAAAATTTGATCGACGTCCTTTAATCGTTTTCAATGTTTTCGAAAACGAACATTTTAAGAAACTCGCTTCTAGCTCTAAAAATTGAAAGCGGAAAAATTTGCAAAAAGTCCTAGAATCTAATTCAGGCTTTTTGCTAAAGATTAAGTCATGGATCTTTAAGATCGGTCCAGTTTACGATTTATCGTGGCCTGCCAAACGTGCATAGTTTATTTTGGCGCACCCTGTATACGCTGTTTGATGCTGTGGTTGACCAAAGAACCCCTAAACAATTCTAAGGAGGAGGCTATCGCTCTATGTAATAAATAACGGTAGGGACCTTCCAGCATAAGTTCCAAATCTTTGAATCGGTGTAATAAAAAGGTGGGTGTAAAATTCGACGACCTATTTCTTCTGACTGAATGGCTTGAAGGAAACTTTAGCTACTTCTCTATGATACTACCATTGGACTTTTCAAAAATTTTGACTATTTTTTAAGAAGCCCCGAAAGTTTAATCAAACATCACTCAAACATAAAACTGTACATCAATCAACGGCCAGATCAAAATTGCTCCTATTTACAGCAAAATTAGCTAATTATCAAGAGTAACGAATCTTTAAACAAATTCTAGGGATCCAAACACTTTGTTGATGAAATCTAAGCATATATAAGCCCTTGATAGAAATACCCGTGCAAAGACAATAGGCCATGACACGTGCCGCACCATATTTGGGTAGCTGATCTACGTCAACAGGAAATACTGATATCTGATAGGCTAGAATTTGACCGCAAGTGGCTTGAGCCACTTTTATATGCTTACATTCCCTTTACGAAATTGTGGCCAGTAGACGCATAATTATAAGTATTTCTAATGACTTTGCAGCAAAAATGGAATTCAAGCATGGTATTTTCACAAAGGCTTACCTGCTGCGTAAAGGTATTTCGGAAGCAGCATCACTAGTTTGTGTAAGAATTCCGATCCAATTTTTTCATATGGTGTATTGAGGACCAAAATAGACATACACTGTAAAGAAATTACTCAAATTAAAAAAACAGAATTCCGTAAACCATAAACAATCTTGAGTTTGTATGAAGAAGAGGGGTTGCAGCACCCAAGCCAAAAACTTTCGCTACATTTTATATATCTAGGGTATATTTGGTAGAATTGATAATATTCATTTTTGTAAATTTTCGACAAATGGAGGATGGAAAAGTTTGAGGAGAGCGAGTTTAGAACTTGCAACCTCATGCTACCTCCTTTTCCATTTTTCCATTTGTCGAAACTTTACCAAAATATCTAGGGTAAATATTGCATGCGAAAGTGTAATTTAGCTTGTTGCGGCACCAGCCAAAATTCTTACGAATAGATTAATGCTATTGTCACTACGAATTTCTGGGGATAAAATTGTTTTCACACAAAAAATTCAGCGGACACTTTCAGGAGTTATAGTCTACATAAATATATACAAGTTAAAACGAAATACAAAATGAGTACAGGCATCACTGATTTAATGAGTACATATATATGAGTACAAAATGAGTACATATATACATACATACATGCATACAAACATACAAACATATTTTGTTAATTTTAGCAGGTTAAAGAGATTGGTAGCACAGAGGCTGATGTGGACCTGCTATTTAAAATACTGTTTATAGCTTAATAAACGTGATAAATAAATAAATGTCGTTAAAATGTCCGAACCCTATAATTAACTTAATTACTTCTCAAAAGTATACAAGATCTTCTTCTTTCTTAAAAAATCAAGAACTCTCTTTTCTAAATGAAATGTTTAAAATTGTTTATCAAACAGACTTTAATTTTTGTTTAAATGCTAATTATTGCTGACATTCTTTGATTGTGTCAGGCAAATAGTTCCATGCTATTGCCACACGATGCTGGAAACTATTTCTCCCTACTTCTAACCTTGGACGAGTGACTTTCACTTTCAATTTCTTGCTGAATGAATATGAAGCATCCACCTTTTCAACAAGATTGTTGATATCTGTGTTACTGAGTTCATAGTATCCACTGTGGGCTAGCTTGAGAACTCTCTTGGTGCATGACAATGATAATGGCTGCCACCCTACTTGACCGAGGATCCATACATGTCACTGAATTTTCAGTGGGAAAACTTTTGAAGAAAGACTCATAAATCCCTGTGTGCTTGCTAGATACTAAACTTCTCAGGTGGTAGCTGGTCACATGTTGGCTACAGTAGTACCTTTGTTGCAGGAAAATGGATGGCTAGCTGCGACATCCCTCTGGGTAGGCACATAGAAAGAGGCAATGTACGTGGTCAAAGAGATTTGACAGTTCTGCCATATTCCTTACTAGCCACCAAAAATTGAACCTTTGTCATTTGTTATTACATGGGAACCCAAATGAAAGCACCTTTGCAAACAGAATCCTCATAGAAGCAACTATTTCTTTCATCAAAACTTCTGGACGGTTTAATTAAA
>REGL01001117.1:0-12225 GCA_004194395.1 Aurelia aurita complex sp. Pacific | reverse complement strand
TACCTGCAAAGCTTTCTCTGTTGCATAATTAGGTCTCCGTTCTCTGAAATATTCCAGAAATACTTCATGTAAAAGAACAAGTGATTGATTTAACTTTACTGAGAATGGAATGAAAGGTCGAGCAACTGCTTGCTGACTTTGCAATCTGTGAAAGAGAAGCAGTTAATATCATATATATTTTGTTGCGAAAGTTACTATCAACGTCAATGGACAATCCTGTCAAGAAAATTCATCATCAAGATTCTTCAAACTCATTGAGAAAAGTCTCCAACGATGTCTAATTTCATTGCATCTCAAAGCAAGTTAACTTCAGTTGACCAATAAATGCATTTTTAAGTTATTATATTAGACCAAATGCTTACCTGTCGACTGCAGCATCTAAATACTGTTTCGAATTATTGACAAGTTCAATTAACGTTGCGATTGCAGAAAGCCTCACCTGACGAAAAAAAAATTAAGAACTGAAGGAGATTAAACGAAAACTTTCCATGTTCTAATATTTCTTAGAGCAGATCAGTTATCTCAAAACATCTCAATATTGATAAATTTGTGCCAATTACGTAGACTGGTTTTTTTTCAGTAATTTATTTTGCGTGGAAAGGAAGCATTTCTAGCTATTTAAAGCTAATTTAAGCCCAATTATGCATGCCGCATCCAGGCATGGGACCCCTATTTTAACGTTCCTTCCGAAGGATGGTGAGATGAGTTGCGAGGTCAAGCATCCGAGGTCACCCATCCGGAGTTTGACCTCACTCGACCGAGCTTAACTTCAGCCACCTGATGGAAACTGTATAAGCCGCTCGGCCACTCACCCCACAACTGTATAAGCCGCTCGGCCACTCACCCGTTTCTTGCATGTGCCATTTTAATACCACATAAATTCAAAGCATAGTTTAGAATGAAAAGCTTGGAATACGCAAAAACTTGTTACGGCAACACACACAAAATACCATTGGAAACTATGTGGCAAAGAAGAAAAAGTTATAGTGTTAGGCCCATTTAACATTTGAGGTCATTTCGAATCAAATATTGCGATAGGTCATGATAAAATAACCAAAACTTGTTCACAAACGAAAGTAAAAAAGATCTCCACACGCCGTTCACTCTACAAGTTCACACACGCACACTGCGTCCTAAGTTCTTCCGCTCACGTAAACAATTAACGTTAGGTCATGAGAACTATGACATGCAGCGTCCGCTATTTTAGTTCAATAATCAATAACAATAATTCAACTCAGTCCAGCTCCTCACAATAGTACCTTAGCAGATGGATCACCCATGGCACATGTGACCAAAGAAGGCTCAAGATCTGACATGGTCTCGGGAATTAGAAGCAACCAGGACGATAACTTGGAACGTCTGTCTGATGTCTGTAATGGAGAATAGAATATTTTAGCACAATGAAGAAGACCCATGAACATGCAGCTTTAGATCTGGACCTCCAAAAAAAGGAGCAAGATTTAAGGGAACCGATGAAGGATGAATCATTAAAGGTTAGAGCAGGAAATTTTCGAAGAAAAAGAAAAGCCTTACAATCTTTGGTGTTCTGATAAACTGCAACTACNTAGTACCTTAGCAGATGGATCACCCATGGCACATGTGACTAAAGAAGGTTCAAGATCTGACATGGTCTCAGGAATTAGAAGCAACCAGGACGATAACTTGGAACGTCTGTCTGATGTCTGTAATGAAGAATAGAATATTCTAGCACACAGAGGAAGACCCATTAACATGCAGTTTTAGATCTGGATCTCCAAAAAAGGCTGTAAGATTTAAGACAACCGATGAAGGGTGAATCGTTAAAGGTTAGAGCAGTAAATTTTCGAAGAAAAAGAAAAGCCTTACAATCTTAGGTGTTCTGATAAACTGCAACTAGCAAAGGTGAAAACAACTTGCCTTGGAATCGATACTGTCAGATTTATGGGGAAAAGTATGGGAGTCAATACCAACAGAACTGAAAACTTCAGACTCCCTTCAGATATTTAAGATTGATTAAAGGGGCTGCACAAGATCTTTGTAAACAATCGGAAGTTACGGAACAATCCAGGCACGTCACTAAAGCCTAGGGTGTTTAATGGCGGCCAGTTTTATCGCAGCTTCTATGTAAGTTTCATTGCAGTGTTTTAGTGTCTATGTCTATGAAATGTGATGGAACTTTTGATATCTATTAAAACGTTCAAATATTCGGCGTTAAAAAAATAGAACAAATCCTCCACCAAAACTTCGATCACCTAGATTGTCGCAGATACTTTGGATTACTATTCTCTGTGCAAAATCGCCATTAGCTATGTTGTGTTTAGCCTAAACACATTCGATGATTTGACACGCAGATCCACGCAAAGAGGACGGGTTGTAAAGCCCCTTTAAGGCCCATGAATGACAAGCCTGTAACCGCAGGTTTTGTAAAATATTTTATGCTAGTATAGGTTTTTTGTTTTAATTTTCGAAAAGTTGAGCCTACTGTTTCTTATAAGCTGTTTCTTATAAAAAAAATACGTGTAAGCTATTTAAAACCTCTGAGATCTCATTTTTTAACTCACAGGTTATTCACCTTAACTAGTTGTACGTTGCACTTCTTAACTTAAAATTTGTAAGAGCATTTGCAAGAATATCTACCTTGATAACATCCTGAATACATTTCAAAGCGTTTTGTCTAATTCTGCAACATGTCGTCCTATCAATGCAATGAAACGTTTGTCCATGATCTAAATATATTTAAATATGATAAAATGTTAGCTTGCGTTGCTTAAAGGGTACGAACTAACGCAATGAAAAGACATATTTTTAGCTATATTCTTTTTAGAAACATTATGAGTCTTGCCTAAGAGCTATACATTGAGATCTTACATTATCCTCCAATTTTACACAATTGAAGGAACTGTGTTTATTCCCAGTACTGTTTTCGTGACATAGTACACAGAGTACTTGCTGTTCTGTCAAGATGAAGTTCCGGTGTTGATGTAATACGAGAACAATTGTTATAGATGACCACAGGGAACCAGACAGCATGATTTTGATTGGTCAACACTAACAGACGTCAGTATTTTTAAAATCAATTACTCTGTGTACTATGTCACGAAAACAGTACTGGGAATAAACATAGTTCCTACAAGGTAGGCGCCCTTGGTCTACAATGATACTTTGCGTTTCTTTCTGACATTTATGACCACACTAGAAACTTAATATGCAAAAATAATTAATCTGGTAATGATGAATGCTCTTTCCAGTATGCTTCAAAACCAGGCATACCTAAACAGAGCTAAAGTTACTCACTTTAAACCAATCATAAGATCAGCTATGCTTGGAAAAATAATTTGATCCTTGATCTACTTGCCACAACAAGAAATTTGAAGATCGGTCATGTAATCAAATTTTGGTGATTTTTCAATCAGGAGTACTTTTTTGGGACACCTAGTACTAACCTTAATCTGCTTCGAAAACTGGATTCGGAATCCGAAAACTCGGATTCTGAGCTAGATTGACTGGATACGAATGATGAGCTTGCTGATACATTAAAGATGCTGTCATCCAGCACTGGATTCTGTTGATCAGATTGATAACCGGAAGACCGGTTCTCGGATTGGTCTTGATCTTGGAAGTTTAATTGTTTTTTACTGTTTGATTTCTTCCCTTTTCGTTTCTTTTTCACAACTTGCTTTGCAAGTGGGGATTTGGTCCTCTTTGCGAAAATTCCAGTGTCGAAGGATGGAGCTACAATAGCAAGGCATACTTAATGAGATAATAAAAAACAGTGGGGTTACGTAGAGCATACCAAGTCTTAGTTAGAGGCCCTTTACATGAGAAATTTCTACCCGGGTTGAGTTGAAACACGGGTTGAGTTTCAACTCGGTTGACGGTGTGAGCCTTCATCGCGTTTACATGAAGTAGGCCGAGCTGAAACTCAACACGGGTTCAACTCAACTCGGCAACTCAACCCGTGTTGAAATTTCAACACGGGTTGAAATTCTCATGTAAACGCAAAATTTTTTCAACTCGGGGCGAGATTAGAATGTAAACGAAGGAGATCGAATCTATTTTTGCAATCATTCAAATTTTTGAATGGGGCTCACATTCCTTCTTCTATTGTTTGCAACCATGTGACCTAATCTCAACCTGTGTTGAGATTCCATGTAAACGCAAGGCAAAATGCTGTTAAATCTCAACCCGTGTTGAAACTCAACACGGATTTAAATTCATCATGTAAAGGGCCTCGTAGTCAAAAGCTGTTATATCTGAGGGCGACAGAAGATAAACGATTGCAAGAACAATCAAAATCTAATGTCAAATTTATGCCTGAAATATTGTTAGGTCTACAGAGCAAGCTTGGGGTAAAATAGGTAAGAGGAAAAATTTGAATAAGTTTAGTAAAAATCACGATTCAAAGATTTTCTTCCATGATGCTGGGAATGTTGATTTGACAGCTTACGATCTACTGTTGTCCTGGCATCAAGCCTACAACCCATTTTCCCCTGCAAATCCTACTCACGACTCCTAGTAATGACAGGGGTACCCATCCATTAATTCTAAGTAACAACATTGGAAGATGGATATGGGGACACATTAAAATTCAAATCGACTAGGGCACACCAAATAAGAGCAAACTTTCTTCTGGTACAAATAAACACGATACCTGCTCTAGCTGATGGTAAATTCTTGATGAGATGTTCCACTGTACTGCGAAATGCTGGTAGCCCAAAAACAAGAAACACCTTGAAAGAAAGAAACAAGTCAACAACGGGTGTTAGATACTAACAACACTATGATTTTAGAAACATCAGTATTTGTTAAAGACTTTGTCAGGTACTGCAGCCATCTTTGTAAGATTTTGGGAACGAACATCTAAAGAAAATCGATCAAAATCTTGGAGCGAATGGTCCAATTAAGATTGGGCAAACTAATCATTGATCTTTGCTATTTTGCAAACAATAGACCGATTCAGCTAAAATGTGACTGCGAGGATAAAGCATTCTACATAACCAAAGTTCTATTGGCTCGTCCAGTACTTGGCAACATTTGGAACATAGATGCAATGGTGTCGTCACGGAGGTCCCAGATTCCAAAATTCAGTAAAAGTTTTCAAAGAAAAATGACATAAAATTAGTTGGGCATACCTTTATGCTGCAAAATTACGTCAGAATCCCCCCCCCCCCACACGTCTTTCGAGCTTTTTAGAGCTGGCACCGCCACTGCATAGATGAGATTTCAAATTCATACCCTAAGTAGCGCAATGGCAAAATCTGCCTCGACTATGCCATCTTGAAAGGTTATAGCCATGACGACTGTCTGTAAAACTTTCAGAGTCTTTGCAACAAGCTGAAAAGGAAGTAAGATGTTCAATAATTTGATTAGTATGACAAGCCAATAGAATATAACTGGTCCCTGTAACAAAGACATATAGTGTTACAATATGACCTGGTAGTTTTGATTGACACCCATATCAAGCAATCAGCGACGGAAGGTAAAGGGGATGCCATCCGGTTGTCCTAGTCATAAACAAAATCAAAGCAAGCCAAAAAATTGCTCGAAACCCAGGTAGCTAGCTCCCTCATTGTGCATTCCAGAAATGGTTTTAAGAGCAAATATGAGCATTATCAAAAGAAGACGTATTTACTGTATCCAAACATCTGCCTTAGGTATATTAGTCGTTTGGTTCAGAAGCTGATTGAGAGGCGATTCAGTTGTCATATTTTAGGGTGCAGTTAAACACATACTGCTCAGCTTCCTTGTTGCCCCCTTCCCATGGCATTTTACTTTTACTACATTCACTCTTTAATGTATTTTTTATTCCACAATAACTGCTGTAAACTAACCAGAAACAGTTCCAAATTTTCTTCATCTCGGAAGTTCAGTAACCTTCTGAGATAATCCATTATTCTCTGGTATGCCAGTTTGATAAATGACTTGTCTATCGTATTGCTATTTCCACTTGATGATCTGAAAAAATTTGAACAATGTATAAACAATTTCTGTGAATTGTCTGAAAGGCACATCAAAATTTGAACAATTGATCAGCAATAGCTGTTTATTCATCAACAGTTCAACTTGCTTCAAAATGTTCTAGTAACCAAAGATAAATATCTCCTGACCAATAATGATATTGTAAATTGAAAATGAAAAAGTCATCTTTAACTAACCCATAGCAAATAATTGATTCAGCATGTACTGTTGTGGCCTTTTGTGTCTTTAGGATAACACATCTCAAACTTGTGGCTCAGTATCCAGCTACTGTTTTTCTTTACAAAAATTGATGACATGAAAACTCTGATTCCACTTACTTCTACAGACTTCAAAGTAATATAAAATATCTTCACTTGCAGTGTATCTGCTGATATTTGCCTGCATTGGGGAGAGAACTACAAAATGGTATTTCGGAAGCTCAGCTTGTGCAGAGCCCCTTTACAAAAAGAAGTTGTACCGGGATCATATGAGGAGAGGTACTTGGATTAATGTTTACTCACTTTGTGCAAATACTTCCAAGACACTGGACAGCTTCAACATCTATAGAGAAATCATGCTCTGTAGCACTAAGCGAAGACCACAAGACACTTGATGGTCCTAAAATTTCTTCAAGTAATTCCTGCAAAACAAAATTTTGAATGAAATTTGAAATGATGAACAAAAATGAGTGGCTCATGGTCAAATTATTTGATACAACTTTGTCAAAAAACTTTCAATCATTGAAAGAAAGTTGTTAAATAATTTTATTCAGGTGCTGGTGTTAGATTATTCATGTGAAAATATCTCCAATGTTGCTATAATTCTTACCATTTCAATATTTCCTCCATTGGCATACAGTGATGCCCCAAGTGCTTGCAGAAAGTTAGCTTTCAGTGATGAAGGAGATTCATTGAGACATGAAATTAGGAAGGGAAGGGTGACTGCCAGTAGATCTTGTGACAGAATTCTCTGTGAAGAATGAAAAATATATTCAAATTTTTGATGGAATAAGAGTTATTAAAAGGAATTGAAATTTTAGGCTAAATATTAGGTCTGCACTATATTCTTAAAAAGTATTATCCCACNTGTTAAATAATTTTATTCAGGTGCTAGTGTTAGATAATTCATGTGAAAATATCTCCAATGTTGCTATAATTCTTACCATTTCAATGTTCCCTCCATTACCATACAGTGATGCCCCAAGTGCTTGCAGAAAGTTAGCTTTCAGTGATGAAGGAGATTCATTGAGACATGAAATTAGGAAGGGAAGGGTGACTGCCAGTAGATCTTGTGACAGAATTCTCTGTGAAGAATGAAAAATAGATTCAAATTTTTTGATGGAATGAGAGTTATTAAAAGGAATTGAAATTTTAGGCTAAATATTAGGTCTGCACTATATTCTTAAAAAGTATTATCCTACCTTTTGTTTCACGAGGATCAAATGTAAGGCACTTGCAAACTTGCTTTGTAGAAGTGAATTCTTTTTATCCAATACTTTGCATCCATAAGTGATAAAACTATTCAAGACCTAAAATGAAAAAGAGTTAAATTAATTGTTTTCTTTTACCAGTGTTTATCACCAGCAATCGTATACAATATAATTGAATTTACCTGCCAGCTAAATTTCTTTATTTTTTTAAAGAGCGACGAGGTCTCCGAAGCCATTTCTCTACAGTTCTTTTTTACAAACTTTTATGAAGACTGACTATTGATAATTAGATGAAATAAATAATTGTATTGATATTACACTACTGTAAAAGATTTAGTTTCTTGTTACATTTTACAAACAAACAATGAAAATGGAGCTAAAGTGGATCTTCTGAAGTCTGATCTAGAGTAGATTTGTAAGGCACTATGGACAAATGTATGTTTTTTTCAGCAATCACTTTTTATTGATGTGTTAGAATAAAAAAGGGCGCTAGAGCTTTTTCAGTTTGATCAAGATGACCCCTGATAATTCTACAATTGCTAATCAATCCAGAGTTCCTGCCAGATGTTTCATGTTTATACTGGTGCGCACCATCAAGAGATTCAAGAGAATTTGAGAGGACGATTAAAAAGATGAAAATTCCAGGTGGAAGATATTAGATATAAGATAGGCTACATAATACAACATGAGTTCTACGTTGGGTTTTAATTGCATATTTTAATAATTTGCCTTAATCCCTGGTGGAATCAGTGTATGCACTCTGCCAAAGACTTATTTACGCCAATTTCTTTTTTGTTCTTTGATTTGTTCTATTGTTTTGAAATAAGGTCAATATGACCTTTTAATGCTATCCCTGCCACTACAATTAGGGGTGTTTTTAACGTATTTATTTAATGAACATTGTCATCGTATTTTATCTATTCCATAGCTTTTTAAAACTTGTAAATTCTATCTATTTCTTGTAAATTTTTTTATTTTACGTGGCAAATTTGAACATACATACATACATACATTGAGCGCATTCTGCATGTTTTTATTTACAAACCTAGCTGTTATTTTACTTTCAAGTTTGAGCAAATTTGTTGACAACGACACGCGTGCGTAAAGAAAGAGAGAGAGACCAGCAGTATTATTACTAGTAGCCTTAGCCTAGTGAAGGATAATTATGTAAAACCTATCTCATACATCATCTGACAAGGTGGTGATTGCTGGTCGATCATCGTTCAAGCTGTGCGTCTTTGAAATAAATTCATCCAACAAACTGTTGGCATTCATTTTAAACTCTTCTTCTGATCCACTTTTAACATGTAGCCTTCTGAATCTGCTAATAACAATCTCGAGAGCAGCCATCTTGATTTAGGCCTTTTCTTTTGCTTGGAAAGATTCTGTGCTTCTTTTTTTTTGGTGGTGTCAGATTGCAGCATGCAAGGGCGATCTGCCTAATGAAAGAATTATACCAAATATACCATAATAATAGTGCAACAACTCGAGTAGATTTGATTCTTCTCCCTTGAAATTGGTCAGAAACGTATTATTTTTTGTTGCAGCTTTCAAAATCAGATATTTTTAAAAACAGCTGCCATGAAATAGCCTCCTTTTGATCAGATTTGACGATTGGACATTAGAGGATTGGGTACTAGGCGCGTTTCTGCAAGCATTCAAAAATACAGAAGATCGTTGGAGTGTTGTGTGCAAGAAGAAGTGGAGGCACACAACAAAGTACATCAAAGTTCTTTACCATCTAAAGATGGCTTCACTGGTAAGATTTCCTAATTACTTTGCTTCTTTCGTTACAGAGAAAGTTTTTAGTATTCCCGTGGGGCTCAGAGCATCAAAAATCATGCTGGAAAGCCAAATAACTCCATTTAGGCCCACACACACATGACAACAGAACACCAGCTGGTGTTCTGGTCAAACAGCCAAACAAATGATTGTTGCTCTTACAAACAAGGACAGATTTTGTAAGACAATAGCATGAGTTGCTTTTGATCGACACTGCAATTCAAAGCGATTATCGATCGCAGATAAAAGAAATTCTCTCAACCAGTAAATCAAAACAAACAAAGCCGCAATAGTTGCTCTGAAACCCAGGTAGCTAGCGTGATCGTTGTGCATTCCAAAAATTGTTTTTAAGAGCAAACATGAGCACATATCGAAAGAAGAAGGATATATCTACATATCTGCCTCAGGTATTTCATATGTTTGCTTCAAAAGCTGATTGATGGGAGGCGATTCAATTCTCTTCTGTTTTGGGTGTAATTAAAACATTTACTGACTGCTCAGCTTCTGAGTCAAATAAATAAAATGCCCATGGTAGATGTTTAGATATATCCTTAATCTTTCGACATATGCTCATGTTTGCTCTTAAAAACAATTTTTTGGAATGCACAACAAGCACGCTAGCTACAAGGGTTTCAGAGCAACTTTTGCGGCTTTGTTTGTTTTGACTTTATGGTTGAGAGAATTGCCTTTGTCTGCAGTCGCTAATCGCTTTGAATTCAGGTGTCAACAAACGCAACTCGTGCTATTCCAGGGTGGAATCCATGCAGCCTACGCCGGAGATCTCCGTTGTGGAGTCATGATAATCTATTGTTCTTCTTTGTTCTCCCATTGTTTTGGCAAAAATCTCCGGCGTGGACTTTGCATGGTTTCCACCAGGGGTGCTATTGTGTTACAAAATCTGTCCTTGTTGCTCTTACAATATAGCAGAGCGTAGTAGGACCCTATCTCTCAATNGCGGCTTTGTTTGTTTTGACTTTATGGTTGAGAGAATTGCCTTTGTCTGCAGTCGCTAATCGCTTTGAATTCAGGTGTCAACAAACGCAACTCGTGCTATTCCAGGGTGGAATCCATGCAGCCTACGCCGGAGATCTCCGTTGTGGAGTCATGATAATCTATTGTTCTTCTTTGTTCTCCCATTGTTTTGGCAAAAATCTCCGGCGTGGACTTTGCATGGTTTCCACCAGGGGTGCTATTGTGTTACAAAATCTGTCCTTGTTGCTCTTACAATATAGCAGAGCGTAGTAGGACCCTATCTCTCAATGACCTCAATGCAGCAACATGAAATGGCAAGGATTGAAAACAACTCACAGAGGAAAAAACTGGTGGTACAATTACAAACAAGAAAGAGCAAAACGGACTTATTGTTTGTTGTTTGTTTTATCGTGATCTTGAACTTGATGATGATGATGACAAAAAATTATAATTATATGACGTATTTTGTTTGACACGAGAAAATATAAAATAATACCAATGATGTGCAATTTTCAGATGGAGAGTTTGCTAAATAAATTAGGTTTTGAATTTTGTAATTTTTAATTCAAATCACTGAAAAATTAAAATATTAAACTGAAAAATTGAGAAATTTGACTAAAAAATTGATTCATGAACAATTTTAAATGTAGATTTCAAATCACATTGCCATTGGCTGAACCATCCAGGTTATCCAAATTAACCAGAAAGGTTGGCTGAATCATCCAGCGAGCAGCGAGGTTGACATGGCCTAGATGACCTTGGTTGGCTGAAATGGAGGCTGGCTGAGATGACAAGAAAACCCTTGAAATTAGCCCATGATAATGTTTCTTATGTGGACAAATTCTTCACTCATTTTGTTCTACTTTTCATATATGCTTTGATTATCACACAGGAATCTCCACCAAGATGTAAAATTAAGAAGCCAAACTCTGCAAGGTCGCCAAGCACTCTTCACACTTACTTCAAAGAGGCAAATAACAACAGAAATGCCACTGTACAGGACCAAGAAATTGTTTCACCTAGAAATACTGTCATAGATGATGATCTTGCTATATTAGAAGACAAATCAACAAAAGTACCAGCTGCTACAAGTGTTAAGGATGTGAAGACAACACCAAGAAAGAAGAAACGGGGTGATAAATCTGTTGGGAAACCTTTGAAAGAAAAGAGAAAACCAAGAAAGGCTGACAGGTAAGAAGGTCCTGTCCTTTGAAGGTGTTGTGGTGCAGCAGTGTAATCCTCTGACTTTGCAGCCAGAACAGTCAGACCGTCAGGGTTTGATACCCGGTAGAGCCCCACCACTTGAGCGTCATGACAGGGGGGTTGCGGACTTGATTATATCTTCTCTACTTCTGCGATCCCAGTGCTTGGTGCTAAAAAACGCAACTTCACCTTCACTATGGATTCATCAAACTGTTAGGCCTCCCAAACTTATCGAAAAGTCCCCCCCCCCCAATCATAAACAGTTACTGGTACATTCTGGACAAAACATTTGAGTGTACATGTAAGTACAGCGGCTTAGTGGGGGCACGCCAATTTCATGTGATATTTTCATGTGATCACTTTGGTAAAGGAGCCCACTGGGTGGCAAGGAGTAATCTAAGCAGACTGATGACTTACTTGCATTTGCGCTTTTGGAGCTTAAATTTTAGTTTGCATTTGATCAGTTAAATCTACCAATCAGAGTGCACTCTTCAATTCTTTTCATCAACATCGTTTCAGCATATTTTGACAGAATGTATACGCGGTTGTACTTGCCGCACATTTGGACACATTTCCTTGAAGTTTATATCTGATGTTGTTCTGTGTCTGAAATGAAGCAATTATAGACAAAGTGGACCTTCAAATTTTATAGTGATTAACTAAACCTCACTGTATTCTAGCATAGCTTCCAAATCTTTAACTCGGTGTAAAAAGTGGGTGTAAAATTCTGTGATCTATTTCTTCTGACTGAGTGGCTTGAAACAAACTTCAGTTACTTATCTTTAATCCTACCATTGGACTTTTCAGAAGTTTTCAATATTTTTTCGAAATTTCACTTCAGCGTATGTTACATTTCAACTCATTTGAGGGTGTGACGTCATCAAATTTCTAAATCATAAACC
>REGL01001116.1:96322-110647 GCA_004194395.1 Aurelia aurita complex sp. Pacific | reverse complement strand
ACACATACATAATCATGTTCAGGTACTCAGGAAAATTGTTCTTTCAAAAAGTTATTTCATAAATTGAAAGGGTAAGAGGCAAGTGGGAATCAAGCAGGTTCAGAATCAAGCACCTCTGTATGCTAATTTTAAAATTAAGGACGTTCACCAAGATTTTGGTTTAGCAGCAAGTTTACTCTCTTTGAAGATGCTTTGGTAGATAAACGTGAAAAGCTGTAGTAGGTTATCATTACATCTTTCCTTGCGTTTAATGATACACGAAGAGGGCCTGCTGGGGCTGTGTGACCATTCTACATTCACTAACGATGTTATGACTCTAGGATATTGTAGTTGCCTATTCATACATGATTAGCTAAGTATTCTGATTGGTGTCTAGATCTGAACTGCCTTGAGGCTGTTCATTCTTGTCATAGCAAAAAGAATACACATTCTGGTGAACATAAAACTGTGCAGGCCAGTAACCCGGCATTATCACAGCAAACAGTTCCATGTACTGCCGCATTCCTGTATCTTCTAGAAACTGAAAGTTTGTTCTAAAATTCTTTAGTTTTGAGATGGAGTTCTATAATATCAACCAGATGGAGGCTACTTAAGCAGCGGATCTGTCTAACATTTTGTGAATGATGTTATGCATGGACATTCAAGTGATTTTTCCCATACTCTGGATCAAAAGATGTCCTTGGTATCCATCCTTGCATGGTATTCGTGTATGCATTTGAAAATGCATTCATAGTTGCAAGACTAAACATTCCTTGTGTTAGCGATGTAACATCAATTTCAGATGGACAACAGAGACATTCAATAGTCAACAAAGGTATATCTGGTATTCCAGTAAATATTCGGCACACTGAAATGCACATCACACAAGCAACTGAATATTTTGCATTATCTGGTTGATGCCTAGAATGAATGATGGTGTAATTGTTGATTATAGGAACGACAAGCCACTCCTTTTCAATTGCGTCCATGATTTCCCAATCTACATTTTCTTTGTTCTGAAATGCCAACCTTCCAATTTCATTGCTCACAGCATGGCTGCAAAATGTTGTCCCAAGTCAAGGTTGAGCATTGATGCCTACAGAAATAAATGAAAATTTGATGAAACCTCTCTCCCAAAATATTTGCACATCAGAAATTGTGAATGCACCTCAAAAGTTCTTTGGCGTGCACGTGTAGTAAAAAGATGACAAGCCCCGGGAAGATGGCCAAATCACAATATTAAGTTAGCCTTCCACATAAAACAAAACTTCTATACTTACGCATTTGCATTGTCTTTCTTGTAATTCCACTTTTTTGTTCTGCGAGGAACTTGTCAGCCAATTGTTTGAGGGCCTAAGGCTCCACGCATACTATTCTGAAACCAAGATGTAATTTTATACTTCCTGGAGCATCACCAACTTCACCAGCTACTCTCTCGTCCTGGAGTGCATGGCCACAACTGTCAATCTCCCTACAACAGGAGGATTACTTTGAATTTGAAACGAGCACAGGGGCTCATGTCAATTCTTTTGACGTCCATCTGCTTTGCAAACTATTTGCTGTTGATCAAGATACTAAGTACAATCATTATTTCCTTTTCTTCTCGATAAAATAGCCAAGCAAGCCCAGTTTTTGGTCTCTTGGAAATACTGTTATCCTTTGTGAAGCTTGCTGAATGTCGATACTTGTGCTCCTGGGTAAGCGTCACTAGTACCCAGTACAAGTGCGGTCATGGAACCGACCAAGCTGAACAAAATGTGTTGTAACGGGGTTTAGAAAATGATTTTGAAAATTTTTTTTGCAGAATAACGTTACTTGAATAGTTCTATCAGAAAACGAAATGAGAATTGTGCGCTGGATGTGCACTTTAACCAAAGTTAACTCATAACTACTGTATCTGATGTTTTTGATCATGTGCTGTAAAGATGGGACCACAGACAACGGGCATAACTGCTAATTTGTTGGACATCAACCAGCAAAATCCAATCCATTTAGTTGAATAAATGCAACTTTCAGGGTAAATCTAATCAAAACCACTCACTGTGACAGTAAAGATACTTGAGGGTCCCATTCCAAGCTTTAACTGTTTTTTAATTGCTTCAGGTTGACAAATAACACCTGTCAAGTTATTGTATGGTTTGCTGTTAGGCTCATTTGTAAGTTAATGAATTGCTTTTGAGGAAATTCCAAACATTTCTTTGATATACAGATTTGTTTTCATGTGGTCAATATCTGCTGATGGACCCTGGTCTTATTTTTTCTTACAAGTTTCTTTACAATATCTTTCAGTTGCATTTTAACTTTTTTGTGAACTCTTTCTGGCGAGATAGGTTTTCCTCCATTTTCTTCCATATTGCTGTTTCAGCCACTAGCTCAGTTTCAAGTTTCCGTTTTCTTACATTGAGTGTGTCACTTTCATTTTTTAATGCAATTGTTTCCATCTCATCATTGCTGCCAAAGGCAGCATTACTATTCTTCTTCAATCAGCGAGCGAAATTAACCTGTCTGCCTGCCTGCTGTCTACCATCTGGCTACGTAGATGGGCCAGCTCACAGCTGCAGTTCGCGGGCTCGCACCTGGTGAGCATTTATCCAACAAACAACAACAAAAGTTCGCCAACAAAAGATAATGAGTTCTTCCTAACTACTTAACCACCTAACTACGTCAATAGACACCAAAGGTTTATTTCTGACAATGCAGAACTCAATATTACAGACCATGGAACCATGGACTACAGAACTACAGAAGCAATAGCTTTGGGCTCGGGAACTAGAAACAGGCAGAGGAGAATAACTCAATATTCTAAATCATTTACCTTTTGAGCCATTGCCCAACTGTAAATTCAAAAATAACACACGTTTCCTTAGCAATAATCATTCAATTATTTCCTATCAAATTGACCTCGCTACAGTCGCATTTGGTACAAATACCAATTGGCAGCACTTGCTGACTGATGTTATATCTAGTAATAAATTTAATCTGCCATTGTGCATTAGGGTCACTTATCCACTTTGATAACATGGAATTGAGTGTTCTATAACCCTTTTGGGTTGCTGCAGAAATATTTTTGACAATTCTATATAGTTTCCTGCGGAATGCAGTTATAATACACTCATTCAAAACAACACTTTTCAATTCACTTTCTTCAAAAACTGTTTGCAGGATTTTTTTCACGATACTTTAGTCTTCATACAACTGAAGCCACAATACCTTTCTTCCTGCACCATTTTGGGGATTTTCTTTGATTTCTTTAAGCCTGGTTCTCATATAGCTTCAAACGATCGATGACCTGCCGGCGTCCCACCAGTGACCTTGCTGCGATAGTCTGATTTTAATGAGAACACTCAGCGCTGATGGGGCACCGACTGCTGCCATCCTGCCACAGTCATTCAAAAAAAGTTGAGCTGAGTTCAACTTGTTCACTCTGTTGCGGCACCGGCGCCTGTGGGTTGCTGATGAAAATCATATGAGAACATGAGGGGGCGCACTGCCGTCGATGCGCATGCAAGTCATTTGTATTCCCTGTGATCAGGTAACCATAGCAAGCCAATCAAATACCAGGATCAGTGGCGAATTGCGAACGGGCCTGGGATCTCCTTGATATTTTGCAAACTTCCAAAATAGCCAACTTTACAAACTGCACTGAAGAAGTTGACGACCAAATGTTCATGAATTGCATTCAGAACTATTGTGTTATATCCGGAGATTACAAGGATCAAAGAAAGAAGAAAAATGCATGGACTGAAGTTTCATCACAACTCCGAATCGAGTTATTAGTTGCCCAAACGCGGTACAAGTCGATCCGCACAAAGTTTTCAAAATACATCTAGCAAATGAGAGGCAGCTATGGATCTGGATGTGGTGATCTACCTCTTATTAGAGAAGACCTTGAACACTTACGATGGTTGCTGGTTCATATCAAACATCAGGGTAGCACTACAAATCTAACCATGATAAGCAACAAAGATATCTTGGATGACGGAGAAGGGGAAAGAGATGGAGACCAGGAGGAAATGGAGGAAGTAATTTCAGGAGATTAGGACGATACTGGAAATGACGGCCTGGAGATTAATCATGATTTGTTTGTGAACAGTAAGCCATTACAGGGAGATGATCACTCAATAGATTCAGACAAAGGAGAGCTTGGCGAAGTTTTTGGGGAAACCCCAAAAACCTCACAACTAGGCGCGGAAGAGCCTGTCCCATCTATGTCAGGTTCTTCCTCTGGAAAGAGAGGCGGAAAGCTACCCCTTGCAAAGCAGTCGAGAAAGAGAGCTTGGGCAAAGGAGAATAGCAAGGAGGCAAAAAATCATCAAATGCAGAGATGGATCTGGAATTTATAAAAACAATTACTTCCATAATCCAAGCAATTAAGAATACTGATGATGCTTCTATCAAACAAGATGGTGCATATGATGAGAACAAACATTTCTGCCTCAATTTAGTAGGTCAGTTGAAAAGTTTGGAGACAAGATTCAAGTCAATGGCCAAATTGCAACTAACCTAAAGATAGCATCAATCAATCAAAAGTCACGTGATTGGTTGCTAGGCAGCCAAACACAATGCAAATTTTGAGAAAATCGAATGATTTGCAAAAAAGGACTCATTATTAGCAAATAGGTTGATAAAATCGGCAAAAAACCATCCAAGTGCCTGCTTGATACCATTAATTTGTAGTTTCATATGGTTTTATACGGATATTTTTGGTTTCTAATAAATTAATTAATTAAATAATGAAAATTTGATTCAATGCTAAATTGTTAGCTCAATAATTATGATTAAAAACCATTAATTTCGCATATTATTGGTGAAATGAAGTACCTTCATCGATATTTGAGGTAATTCTATGGATATTGCATGAAGAAATTACTAATTCATTAGGAATATGACGTCATAAAGATTGATGTCGTCATATAAATAATAAATTGCTGATGTCAGCAAATATAAATAAATTATATATCAAATGAAAGTACTCATCGCAAAAAATCGAATGGTGTATTTATTGTTGAGATTTAGTTACAAACAAAGAAATTAGAGCCATTTTAAAGAATTTCTTTGTGACCACTCTCCAAATATGGGCATGTGGTGGTCACGTGGTCAAAAAATAGGTGTTGAAATTTCTATTTTCTGATTGCCAATTAAATTTTAGGAAAAGTCAAGGAGTTTCAGCTTTATAGCTATAATCGTTTGGGAGCTATTTAAAAAAATTTGGTAGGGGGGAGAAAAACGCCCCCTCCCGGTTAAAATAGGGTTAATTGAAGATATTGCTTGCAAGGTTGCCGTTGAAACAAAGATTGATGGTAAGATGGTAGATGAAGTGCTAGGTGACTCAGGAGCTTTTTGTCACTACTGTGATATGTCTCAAAGCAAGGCAAGCAGTTTACACCACCTACCTGCAACTGGGGTACGTGGTATGTTAATCACAAAGACCATCGAGGAGTTTCAAAGGAGGTGGGAGCTGTTGGAGAGTGGAAAGATGACATATAAAGATCCCGAGAGGGCAGGGCAATGTCATAACCTACTACTATGTCAGTCAGGTAGATTGATTGCCATCCTCCATCAAGAGTTGCGCTCACTTGACTTTGCTCTCAAAATCTTATATCATTTGGTAAGTGGTCACGAGGTCAATCTTGTAAAAAAGATAACATATAGAATATTGGCGATTACCCCCTGGGACTTTTATAAATCATTTCACCTCTTCACGTTTGTAACCTTTTCTGCAATTCGAATTTGTTTCCTATTAACATAAAAAAACTTGATTATGTTTTCAGTGTCACAGCTGTGTCACCATTTTCTTCCATAAGTTTTCTCGATTTTGAAACAAACATTCTTGACCATGTTCTTGTGCGTTCTTTATTGCAGTTGCAGTTGCTTGTTGCTTAAATCTTTTCTCGTTGTTTAACATTTTTAGCGACTGAAGACCAGATAAAACTTTATCTTCCTTTCACACCTGATTGATGGTTAACAGCGTCAATTCAACCATTCTTGGTTTGAAATGCACATTTTTGTCATGTTCCTAACTTTTGGATGGAGCATTTGCCTTCCCCGTGTCTTGTGTGGAAGAAGGATTGGACCAAATGCATCAAAATTGGACTTACATTAATGAAAAGCCCCCTCGTTGACTGAAGTAAGGACCAAATGTATCAAAATTGGAGTTGTGCTAATGAAAAGCCCCATCGCTGACTGGTCTTGTGCAAGTAAAAAACTGAAAGAGCATTCCAAATCTAAGATCCACAAAACCGCCTTGTTGACAATGCAGAAATTTGTTGCTGTAAAGAAGAATGAAATTCAACCAATTAACCAAATCCAGAATAAGATTTCCGATGGCACCATCTCCAAGAACAGGAGGAAGCTGGCCTCTATCACTAAGACAGTTCTGCTCTGTGGCTGGCAAAATATTCCCTTGCATGGTCGCAGAAATGATTCAAAATACTATTATTCAGCGGACTGTGCTACTTTTCAAGCACTCTTAACATTTTGAGTAGAGAGTGGTGATAACATCTTTCAAGAGCACTTTCAAACCTTTAACAATGCCCGTAAAGATCTAAAGCCACACAAAATGACCTAATTTCCTGTTGTGCTGAAGTAATAAATGGCAAAGTGATGGAAGAAATAAAGGAATGCCGTTTTTATTCCAGTCTAGCCAATGAAGTAACTGATTGTTCAAATAAGGAGCAAATGCCATTGGTGTTGCGTTATTGTTGATAAAAAGGTCAATATCCACAAAAGACCAAGTTTATTCATTGCAAGACTGGAATTACTGGAGACGCCATAAAGGATACAATTGTCAACTGCATAACCCATGGGCTGAACTTGGACATACAAGATTGCAGGGGACAATTCTACCATCATGCGGGAAATATTGCTGGCAAAAACAAAGGGCAACAAATCACCGACAGGGCCCTGTACACGCATTGTGCGTCTCAAAGACTCAATCTCTGTGTTGCAGCTTCTTGCAAAAATCAGAATGTTCACAATTTTTCAGTAACTCCCAAAAGCATCAGTTGCTATTACACAAAATGGTAAAGAAGTTTTTTCTTAATTACAAAGCTAATAGATGTTTTTTGCACGAGATGAGTCCTTCACATAGATGGCTTGACAGGGTTCCTAGAAATGTATGATGCCATTGCAGAAGCACTTTTCATGATTAGCGATAATACTGAAAAACATGGGATACTGCTGCTGCTTATGCATTTGCTTTGGCCTCTGTTGCAGAGGTAGAACATACATTTTCCATTCTGGGAACCTAGGTTTATAGCTGGAAAATTTCTGCAAGATTTTTGTGTTAACCTCTCTATTATTTACTTTGGTATTAATCTTAAAAACACATGGAATAAGAATAGTCTGTTGCATTGTGGCCTCTATTTCAATGGAGAAAAATCATGCCAATAGTCTCATTTTCATCTATATAATTTTTTCTTTTTCATTCCCAGGATTCAAAGTATAATTTCAAATTTTAGAGATTTTCTTGGAACTTTCAAGTATTTTCTTGAAAACTTTCCGTCAAAATTAAACTAAAAAGAGTTTCTGGGAACTGCGTTTCCAGGTTCCAATATTGTTTCCGCCTCCCTCTGTTGTAACCAATTTTGATTTCATTATGACATTAGCGAGTGTGAGAAATGCTCTAGAGTACAGCAACACTGTCACCATTCAGTTACAGGTTGAGAAGCTGGACATCATAGAGGCGTGGTGTATGACCACATACCACCAACAATGTTCACGTGCCCCGAATTTTCTTTGACATGTTTCCCTTGTAAGCACTTCTTTTATATAGTCCAGAAATACCCAGGGGCCTCTTGGAATCCTTTACCGCAATCCTACCGAAATAATGTATTTTTCACTCTGGATGAGAGTGATGCTCATTTCTCAAAAGGGGCCAGCGGAAGCCACGTCTGAAGTAGAAATCATCATTGACGTGGAAGCCACAAATGGAAAGGACTGTTCAAATGAAGAAATCCCAGATGGTAGCGTTGGAATGGTAATAATAATAATAACTAGAAATGATTTTCATTAGTGAGTGCTGCGTACTGGTCGTTGGCTTTGGGCTGTGTTAAAAATTGTTGTTGGTGGAGCGTGCATGAAGAATTTGAATCTATTTCTCTACCAGGGGAGTCAGAATGAGGCCGACTCTGCATAAAAGGTTGGGTCTGGGGCATAGCCCTAGAAAATTCCTTGTTAACTACGCCCTTGAGACGGTGGCAAATGAGGGGACGCCGTTTTGATTTGTGAGGCTGAATCAATAAGGTTGTGTTAGGGAAAATTTGGTGTGATCAGTGGTGTGATCCAACTTAGCCTCGTTTTCTATTTCCATCAACCATAATGCTTTGCAGGTGTTTCTTTAATTTGACCTGCAGGGATTTACCCTCATTGGAAAATGTCTGGATCCTTTGTGCCTATTGTTAACTATAGACTGGCTACACTCTAACTCCAAAATATGCATATACGATCTCAATATAACTACTGCTGCCTAGCTAGGGCTTCACACGGCTTCCAATACAAAACACAACATGGACACAAGTACTTTTGCAAGCTACTTGCTCCAAGGAAAATTAAACTCTTCGTCCGACCTTAGCCTTACTTATCCGGTCACTAATTAGAACAATAAGTCGAAATTTTAGCTCTATTACAAAACCCGCAACCCGTGACACATCTAATTGGCCAAACTCGCAACCAGTGAAACTGCAAAGCCTCCCTCAGTTTCTCCATCCCCTTACCCAGTTTTTGCATCAAAATGAATTCGTAAAGTGTTATTTGTTACAGAGCTGTCTCTGCTTGCGCTGGTTGAAGCAAAGAATCACACACAAAACTCCATCTTTTTCTGCATGCAGAATCTCAATCTCAAATCTCATCCACAACCATCAATCTATCAATCTCAATCTAACTCATATACTTAGATTAAATACAATAAACAGCGAATAAACAGCGAATAATACACTAAAATAGAATTTGTATTGCAGGCGAAGCCTAGACAATGGGTTAGGACCCTCCTAGAAACATTTACGTATCTTCCATAATTTCTTAAAGTTCAAATTTCCCTTCATTAGGCCAAATATTTAGTAGAATAATGCTTCTAATGTAACTTAATTTTGTCAATAAGAGTTCTTTTATGTCCAGTCTAAATTTACGAATAATACTAAAAATCAGATCTTTTATTCCAGCCATGGGAATATATTTCTGCCAAGGTCATTTAGCATAGTTTCATTTGAAAGTTTTCCTTCTAGTAGAGGGCATTTAATTACAATGTCATTTTTACTGACCAATAGGGAGGTTACTCAGGGATGGTCCAGTGACATCAATTTGGTGTTTTGTTGGTCCGCAGACAGAAATAGATCAGTTAGAGTGGGAATCTGGAGGAAGGAGGTTTGTTAGCAGAAGGTCGATATGGAGAACAGTTCAGAGAAAATAGACGTTGTGGGGTATGTAAACGATGTCTCTCCTAGCAAGTTGTCAAAGCAGANCCAAGGTCACTTAGCATAGTTTCATTCAAAAGTTTTCCTTCTAGTAGAGGGCGTTTAATTACAATGTAATTTTTACTGACCAATAAGGAGGTTACTCAGGGATGGTCCAGTGACATTAATTTGGTATTTTGTTGGTCCGCAGAGAGAAATAGATCAGTTAGAGTGGGAATCTGGAGGAAGGAGGTTTGTTAGCAGAAGGTCGTTATGGAGAACAGTTCAGAGAAAATAGACGTTGTGGGGTATGTAAACGATGTCTCTCCTAGCAAGTTGTCAAAGCAGAGGAACAAATATTTTGATGTCCAGGTATACACGGGACAATCAGCATGCAAGAAAATAAGGATAATGGAGAGCAAGACAGTTAGTCGGAATCTATTCCTTGAGAAGTTGGAAAACAAGTCGACGATAAAGATGAAAAGCGTCAGTCAGTCAAAGGGTGGAAGCATGGCGTTTTTTAATGCTAATATGGGAAGTCGTGTAGACGAACCGCAAGAACATTTGCCCTTTGAGATGGTTCCTATTGAACCACTGGATATTAATGAAATCTTAGAAATGGAACCAGAAGGCCAATTTTCAGTGAAGGGTACTATAAAGTGGAAGGAAGAAGAACGACTGGTGTTCGTTGGCACGGAGCACGCAGAAAAGCCTGTGCGAGATGCCATTATCGCAGACAACACAGGGCACATTGTGCTCTCAGTGTGGGGTGAGGACATTGAGAAGATGATGGATCAGTGAAAGTGACGAATGTCGCCATAAATCATTTTCAAGGAGTGAAATTAACAACTACGGCTGACGCAGAAACCAGCAATATGTCTGAGCAATTTGATGTTGATTGGACAAATATAGAGAACGGGGAACAAGAGGTGCAATTAATTTGTCACGAAATTGAGGCTGTTAGTTCAAAGTTTGCGCAAACCTTGATTGCAAACGCAAAGTGTTACCATATTCGGGAGAAAAAACTGTGAAGTGCAACTTGTGTTGTCGCAAAATGTTCACTAATACATGCAAAGAAAATTTCACAATTGAAGTCACGGCGGGGCAGGGCAATGGAAGCCAGGATGTCCTCACCTTATTTCCAAAAGTCGTTGCCAAGGCTGCAGGAGAAGAAGAAATTGCAGCTGAAGAAGCTGAAGATTTTGTGCTTGGATTGAAAGATGCAACATTCCACTACAACCAAAAGAAGATCGTGTCGCTGATCAGTTGCAAGATTAAGGGAACATTAACAAAAGGTTCCCTCACTGTGGTGATCCTAAAATACAACAGACTCTGCCCCAGTCCTCAACAGCAGTAAGAACATGCTGAGGAGTAGCCGGTTGGTAATACCTCTTATATATCTTATTTAGCTTTATTATCGTTTCTTCAAACAAAATTCATGGCAAAAGTCTCATTTTCATTTATATGCATTTGTTCTGTTTCATGCCCAGGATTCAAAGTATAATTTCAAATTTTAGAGATTTTCTTGGAAGCTTCCATATTTTCTTGAAAACTTTCCGTCAAAAATTAAACTAAAAAGAATTTTTGGGAACTGCATTTCCAGGTTCCAATACTTTTTCCACCTCGCTCTGTTGTAACCAATGTTGATTTCATTATGACATTAGTGACTCTGAGAAATGTTTTAGAGTACACCAACACTGTCACCATTCAGTTACAGGTTGAGAAGCTGGACATCATAGAGCCATGGTCCAGGGGGGGGGGGGTACTTGACTTTCAATTGTACGGGGGTGCACTGCAAGAAAAACAATTCTCACCTGGCTTTAGAAATTTCCCCTTAAAATCATAGCTGGCTTTAGAAAAAATCAACAAAAATCATACCCCTAAACGTAAAACGTTGTGCACATGGCGTCAGCAAAATATACAAGGTACCCCCCTTTGGGGGTGTGGTGTGCGACCACATACCACCGAAAATGTTCACGTGCCCAAATTTTTTTTCTTTGACATGTTTCCCTTGTAAGCACTTGTTTTATATACCGAGTGTCCCAAAATGATGTATTATCGTTTGATTGCTTATATCTCCATAATCAATGAACCAATTTTCAAAAACTTTATTTCATCCGATTGCCGAAAGGCAAAAATTGTATTTGAGGATGTTGGCTGTAGTTTAGGCCAATTTCTTCATGTCGAAAAGAAGATCGATAAAGCTGCTCAAATTCGAGCCTTAGATTGCATGAAAAAGAAACGGCCTTCTTCGCCAGTCAACATTTTAGATGTGATGCAAAAGGCTGAACTTATATGTTGTTCATTGAATATATAGCGTTCAGAGAATACGAATTCAGTTAATACTAAGTTCAGAGAATACGAATACGAGTTCAGCCTTTTGAATCACATCTAAAATATTGACTGGAAAGATAGGCCGTTTCTTTCGCATGCCATCTAAGGCTTGAATTTGAGCAANTGATGCAAAAGGCTGAACTTATATGTTGTTCATTGAATATATAGCGTTCAGAGAATACGAATTCAGTTAATACTAAGTTCAGAGAATACGAATACGAGTTCAGCCTTTTGAATCACATCTAAAATATTGACTGGAAAGATAGGCCGTTTCTTTCGCATGCCATCTAAGGCTTGAATTTGAGCAAGTTTATCGATCTTCTTTTCGACATGAAACGCCGTGGTAAAACCATAACCAACATCTTAATATACAATTTTGCCTTTAGGCAATCAAATAAAACAAAGTTTTTGTAAATTGGTTAATTGGTTATGGAGATGTAAGCAATCAAACAATAATACATCATTTTGGGACACCCGGTAGTCCAGAAATACCCAGAGGCCTCTTGGAATCACTTGCCGCAATCCTACGGAAATTATGTATTTTTCACTCTGGATGAGAGGGCGATGCTCATTTCTCAAAAAGGGCCAGTGGAAGCCACGTCTGAAGTAGAAACCATCATTGATGTGGAAGCAACAAATGGAAAGGACTGTTCAAATGAAGAAATCCCAGATGGTAGCGTTGATATGGTGGATGACTCGGATACATCTGCTACTCATTGCAGCGCAGCAGGCGCGTAGCGCCCTGCGAATCGGCATATAGATTTGTCAAATGGCAAAGTTTGGGATTTCTATCATGGCCTCCGCAGCGAAGCTGCAAACTCGTGGAGGAGCCGTTCGCGATAACAACAACAACTGCATTTATTGCCACATCGGCAACATTTGATTTTGCAAAAGGAAGCTGGCTGGAGTTTCAGGCCGAGGAGAAAAAGGGATTCAAGTTCAAGTTTTCATTTTAAAAATTCCAACATACAAATTCCAGCTAACAACAAGCACAAAACTACATTAACAACAACAAATAATATCAAAGTATACAAAAAGAACTAAACTAATTTAAATGAAGTTTGTAGGTTTGGAATTTCTTAAGGAGGAGCTCTCTCAATAGATAAACTAATCAAGGAGAGAGCACCCCCTGTACTAAAAGTCTATTATTTTATGGTACAAACGTTTTTAGTTCATTTGATGATTGTAGAAATCTTCAGAGACATTTTAAATTAAACTTGGTATTTTTTGGAGAATATATAAGATTTGAGTTTACTACGAAAAATGAAAACTGAAGGAGATTGTTTGATGACATCAGTAGCTGTTCCAGGATTTTGCGCTTGCATATCTAACAGATCTTAAACCATATTGCAAGGTATTTTTACGAGTCATAAAAATGTCACCTTTAGAAGCCTGCCTTGTATCATCATGATGAGCAGATGCCAAGGTTTCAAAAAAATTGTGAAAAAAGAAAGGAGAAATCTTATTGACAGATTCATACACAAAAGTAAGCAGCTTTAAATCAAATAAATCATATAACTTAAGAATTTTTAAATCAGAGAAAATTTTAGTAGATGGAGATGTAAAGCTTTTGAAAGCAATAGCTCTGACAACTTTCTTTTGAAGGAGATATATTGGTTTAGTGTGGATGTCATATGTGAGACCCCTGACAATGATTCCATACTGGAGAAATGAGGAAAATAAAGAGTTATATAAAGAGACTAGAACACTGGTTGGTAGAAGATGCCTTACTTTGAAGAATATACCGCAAGTTCTTGACAGTTTCTTGGAAAGTTCACAGAAGAAGATAAATCTTGAATAGTATGATAATTAGAATCAATGTTAGAAGGCACTTGTTCATCAATATCATAGTCTTGCAGGTTAGGCAAATTGGTAAGACGAGATGTGATTTCAAATTACGGTAATGAGTCAACAACAGAAGGTTTGTCATAATCAAAAACATTTAGTAATGTTTCATTTTCAATTGAACCAAAAGGAAAAATGGATTCACGATTTTTTATTGTGCAGTTTATACAAAACCATGGAACATCATCAGGCTCAGTTGAAAGTGCTTCATACTCTGCAACAGAAATTTCATTGCATTTTTTTAGGGTGCCAAAAGTTGCAATGATTACAAAGAATTCCATGTTTATTCACATTTTTGTGGCAAATAGCACATGAATGCTTATAGTCCGGTAGCAGAAAGGGGGGTATTACCACCAAGAGAGGTAATTTATGAGACTAGACTTTTTTGGTCAATTTTGGGGTGCTGAATCCGAATCTCGATGTTCTTTGGTCAGGCGAGGGGCCGTTTATGAGATATGGGGGTATTTGCCCCCAAAATTGGGGCAAAATGAAACTTTAGCAAAAATATCAACCTTCATCACCAATACAATTATATAAACACAAAACGCAAGTCTAAATGTCGTTTAATTTATATACGAGCTTCTCAATTGTGTTTCGTGTAATTTTTGCTTCTTTTGGGGGCGGAATTGCCCCCAAAAAAGGGGCAAACAACTATTGTGCTCGAAAATGATTTAAAAATATTCAATTATATCAAAATTTATGTGCTGAATCCGAATTTGATTGTTATTTCATCAAATTATGAACAAGTGAAGAGATATGGGGGCTTTCAACCCCCAAA
>REGL01001116.1:51058-63353 GCA_004194395.1 Aurelia aurita complex sp. Pacific | reverse complement strand
CAAAACCTTCCTCATCGGATAATGTCCCCACAACATATGATCAAAATAGCTCAGTGTGTAAGACTATGATCTTGTTAATAAATCTATGTTACAATCATTTCATAACGATATATTCATTAATAATTTAATTAATCAATGAATTATCCCCTATTCATCAAACGAATGAAGCCAAGATGACCAAATAGCCCTCGTTTTACTTACAACAATATATCAAATGAAAGATATGAGCATTCCTTTTCTGATAATATGCCCACAACACTTGATTAAAAAACAGATGCCAAAAGCATCTTGGAACAGGCAGCAATCGAAAGGCCAGGCTGCTTGCTTTGAGATCGTACAAGCATTAATCTTTTGATGACTTGAGGAAGATTTAAAGGAGGAGTTTTGATGACTGGCAAAACAATGCAATAGGGTTCCCTACTAATGCATAAAACTCATGCAAGACTTATTTTTATTTATGAATTGAATATCATACCTGGTTTGGTTGAGTGACTGTGTTCTGTGTTATTCTGTATTCTTGGTTTCGCTGTATTCTTTTGTGGCTCTTGCTTGTCACTTGAGTTTTCTATTTCTTCATCATCATAATCTTCATAATCAATCTCGCTAATGGTATCTTGATCTGATTCAATCAAATAATCAGGATCCATGACATGATCATCATCTGATTCATCTGCATTCATCTGCATGGTAGACGAATTTCAATAAACAGCATAAAAAACTTGTCGGGCACAACAGAATCATCATTTCACATTATAAAAAAACAAATTAAGTTAGCCTGTGCCATAATCAACAACGTGTCATAGTCAACAACAGAGTCTGTGAGTAACCACATAGACAACGTTTCAATATTTGGGGTCCACAAATCTGAAGGAAGGAAGAATTGTGCAAGTTGGTGCAATTCATCACAGTAACCAATTCAATAAATGTTGATAAATAAATATATGTAAAGAAATAAATAACAATATTTGGGGGTCTCCAAATCATTGGACTCGATACATTGTAATGAAAGCAATGTAAGTGGTAAAACAAATGGCAAATAAACAAAAACACGATTATAATCTTCATCTACAAAGCATTTTCTTGGTTCACATTTTTTGGGTTACCTGGTACACAGCAACTTGGTAGAAATAATTAGTTTGGTAGGAAATTGTTTTAATATTTAAATAATCACATGCACAACAGTAATATAATCATGGTGAATACTTACATATGTGTTCCCTTGCCTCCTAATAGTGGCACTTTGGGTGTTACCTGCTTGCTCATCTAATACCTACAAGAATATTTAACAAGATGAGCAATATAAGGGGTGAGTCAATGAAAAAGAATCACCATTCGAAAGATCACGGCTCCATGGATATCAAGACGATGATATTGGCAAATATATATAGTATAATGGGAGACATGTTCAAATCCCTTTCAAATTTACCTGATTGAAATCGGCCACTCCGTTCGGAAATTATGAGGGATTTTCTCGAGAAAGCCTCTTCAAGAAACCTTCAAAACTTGCCCAAAATCACGAACAAATTTCCGTAACATTTCTGCCTTACAGCAATGAACTCTGCATGCTTTAGCACCTGCTATCATTTTAGGAGGATGAACGATTCTTCCTCCTGGTATGGATAACCTATTCAGGGGGATTCCATTCACCCAAGAGGACAAAATATATGAATACATGCGAGTGCCATTATTTTTAGGAATGCACAAACCAAGGAAAATTTGCTCATTGTTTTCATTTGTTTTGTCAGGATTTTGGAAGGGGCTTTCTGCAGAAAATCTCCTATATCTACAGGAAGAAATGGCCGATTAAAGCCGGGTAAATTACTGAAACTAATTGCGGATATTGACAATAAAACAAGAAAGTTTTCAATATTATTGCTTTGATATTCAGGGAGCAGCAGCCTTCCAACCGGGGATTCTTTTTTTCTTTGCCTCACCAGGTATAAAATGGCAAAACCAGCTAATTGGCCATAAAGTATGGCAACTAATTGGGTAATAAAACATTCTAGTACATGGCTTAGAAATTTCACTTATAGTTAGTGACTTCTGAATCATTCATAAATAATGAAACTTCCATTTAGAAGGTACAAGCACCAAATAAAAATTGCTGAATGTATACTTATCACCGCTTTGGATCTATAGTGAAATAAATTTTCCATTTAAGAGTAACTATTTTGCTTTCTTTAATGTGCTTGGAAAATTAATCAACCATGTAATTAATCAATATCTTCTATAACACCATCAAAATTAAATCACTGATACCTCCAACTCATCATCTGTTGCGATTATATCAGGGAAATCTCCATTGATTCCAGAGTCATCCTTCAAGCCATTCTAATGAAAATAAAAATAACATACACTTCAGTACAATGTATTGTATCACGTACCTGACTGTTAAAAGTTAAATATGGTTAAACAAGATGCCCTCAAAAAGAGAATCAGCAAAGATGAGGTGTTTAGTTGGAAAGCATGACATTGTTAACTTTATCAGCACAAAATCAATGATTCAAAAAGGGTAAGGCAACTTTATAACATTGTCAGCTCCTATGTTTACTACCAGAAAGCAAATTCAAATTCAAAACTTGCATTGGATATAGTAAAAAGTAAGCAATGGGTGATTTAAACTGGAAACAGCAAACTAATTAGAATCATTGTTATTGCCAGAATCATATTTGAAATAGTAATAGCAAAAGAAGAAGGCAAACCGAGTAGATAATAGCACTCTCAAAGAGATTTCTTGATTTCGGCAAGCATGATATTAACTTACGTTGTCTATGATGTTATCTTCATTTCCATGTTCAGCATTCTCAACATTTCTTGTAGCTTCATCCTATTGTGGTGAAAAAAGCTGAATGACCTCCAGATAGACGATCGAATACACTAATACACTAATACACTAAGGCTTAAGTGTCTTGGTCTTAAAAACTCTTTGCATTGTACCACTGCCCAACAGTTTAAAAACAAACTGCAGGAGAAACGCGTTACATGACATGATTCAAATCAGCTTAACTGACCATTCAGTTCACTGGGAGCTTTATGCGGCAACAGACACAGAACTAATTAGAATCATTGTTATTGCCAGAATCTTATTTGAAATAGTAATAGCAAAAGAAAAAGCAAAACCGAGTTGACAATAGCAATCTCAAAGAGATTTCTCGATTTCGGCAAGCATGATATTAACTTACGTTGTCTATGATGTTATCTTCATTTCCATGTTCAGCATTCTCAACATTTCTTGTAGCTTCATCCTATTGTGGTGAAAAAAGCTGAATGACCTCCAGATAGACGATCGAATACACTAATACACTAATACACTAAGGCTTAAGTGTCTTGGTCTTAAAAACTCTTTGCATTGTACCACTGCCCAACAGTTTAAAAACAAACTGCAGGAGAAACGCGTTACATGACATGATTCAAATCAGCTTAACTGACCATTCAGTTCACTGGGAGCTTTATATGGCAATAGACATAGAAACAAGTTCAAAAAATTGAAATTATATCTATTGTTCCAATAAAGAAGATCAAGTTACTGAATCTTCAGCAACTCAAAAATCAAGTACCTTTATAAACAGGTCATCATCGTTACTCTCACTGTTAGATGACATCTCGTTGATGGAAATTGAGAAGCATTGGAATGACTAAAATGGAGAAAGGGTTTGTATGCATGTGCAAATTGTCATTGTATGGATTCCTGAAGTTAACTGGTAGAATTTTAGCAATATACTCCATTTGTGGCTACATTTGTAGCTGCATTTATAGCACAGAAACTCATTCAGTACTTGCTTGTTAATGAATAATCTTTTGCCAACCACCCAAATAGATACAAGGTGTCGCAAGCATGCCAATATCTCTTCAATCACTTAAAACAAGCTGTTTGACGACAATGAATGCAACAAAAGCACATGGATATTTCAAGAAAAGCAATGCAAATGGAAGAAGAATTATAGCAAGTTGCATAAATACCAAACTCCCTTCGGTTTGAAAGATTTGAAACCTTTCCTCGTGTTATAGTTCATCAAGGAAAAAATTGAGAGGATACTGGTTACTCTCAGGTGCCAAATATACGTCCCACCTCTAATTAGATTTTTAAAATTTTCCCACCCTCAAGATCCTTCCTTTTGAGTCAGCCATCACCTTGAAATCACTGACCTCGCATTTATGGGCAACCTAATATTTTCAGGGGCTTCATATATCCAGGGGAATGCTTTGATAGACACTTCAATATAATTTCATTAGTTGTGTTTGACAATTGCATTAGATCAAAACTCTCTGCACTTTATTTTCAATCTTGGAGCATAATAGGTAATTCAAAAGACAAAATGTATCACTGAGCATACTTTAACCATTACAAACTCCAGAATCACTACATTCATATTTTACTCCGCCTCTTTACTCAATTTGACAGAACATTCCTATTTCCGATTATTCTTTTGACACATTGATACGAATAATTACCAACCTTTTCAGTCGCATGTTTTCTTGTCATGAAAGGAGTGACTGGTGAGTCTGGTGAATCAGAATAATCAGATGCAGCCTGCAGAAAAGGGGAAAATTTGAAATGTGCTAGAACAACTATATCTAACAACAAATCTAATGCATGGAGGGAAAACCTTCATTCCACCTATCTTAGAAAATAAAAAACGGAGTGGAGACACTATATTAAGGTTCTGGGGGTCAGGTGGAATGGGGTAAAATCAACCAAGCCTTTCTGTAAGTTGGCAAATGGTCATTCCCTCTATCCCTGATTTATTGGCCTGAAATGACAGTTTGGCAGGGGGCAATTGAAGTAATTGACACTGAAATTCACTGCAGTCTCTCTGCTTAGACTGAAGGCCCACTCATGCTGAGACTTCTCCTGTGTCAACTTTTGCCTTCATTAGGTTTAATGGTGTATATGGATATGGTTATGATGGCCAATCTTAAATAAATGAGATAACAAGAGATACCAATAAGTTTCTTCCTACGAGAGAATACATTCAATTGATAATTTCAGCATCTTCAGCTACAGGATAAGATTACAAACCTCAAAAAGAATATAATGATATTGAACTTCGTCCTACAAGCAAGGTACAAATACAGTAGATTGGGTTTCATGGAATTCGAAAAGAAAATGTCTTAAAATTCTCACTTGCTTTTCATCATCTTCATCAGCATCATCATCATTATCAAAGGCAAAAACATCACTTATATTTTCCGCATATGGATCCTTCTAAAAGCAAACAATAGTCTTCTCTCAGAAACAAAACGAATACTCTGACAAGGAAATGACAAAGGCTTGGGCATAAATGCGATCAAAACGTCAAATGACATAGCTACTTTGAAAAACTCACCAATAACCAGGTTTCATCAAATTAACTTTACTTTAGTTAAAACTTGATTGCTTTAGCTGCGGTAATCATTTGGCAGAACAAAGAGAAACAATTTAATGTAAAAACTTGTTCCAAATAAATACTTTTAAAGCATAGACAGTGTAAACATCATAGACAAGGGATATCACTTCTATTCCCTTCCCAGATTCAATTATAATTTCCTATTAAAATATCAATTCATTGTTAAAGCAAAGTGCTGAAGTAAATGATTTGTATTATTTGAGAAGCTGAAAGTTCAAATTGTTTCCTTTATTCTCACAAGGGCCCCTTCAAATCAGCGTATGCTGAGGGTAAGCCGAAGGTCAACCCTCTTTAAAAGAATTCAACATGAATATTAAATATTTTTCACCTAAATCAACAGCATGAGCTGAAGAGGTTTTCATTGAATATACCTTTGCTGTAATTCATTTGAAAGAGCAGATTGTGGATACAACTAAAAATACAAGCCAGCTTACCTCCTTACCATCTACAGTAGACACCAAATTATTCACCTCTTTCATGGCATTCCCAAATTCAACTATCTTCTCCTATAAAAAAGAATTAAGTGATTTGTAACAAGGGAAGAGATTAATATATGAAGTGTGCCATTGGCGAAGTTCAACATCCAAAAGTTACCTTCATGGTTCACCTTAATCACCATCATGTACTTCAAAGGTTTTCAGAGCACATACTTTTACTGTTAGTGATAACTTGAAAGAACATAGAGCAAATATTGAAGAAAAAACTTTCTCCAAATAAAGTATCAATACCACAGCAAGTAACAAATAAAAGCTAGCTAACCTTCTGCCCTGCTAATCCAGGCAAGGGATTACTCCCCTCTTCCATGTCATTGTCCGACTCAGATATTGTTTCCTAATAAAAAGTTAATTCATTTGTACAATGGGAAGAGATAATATGTCTAAATTTTGTTACTGAAAATTCAAATGGTTTCCTTCATCTCTCACCTTACTCAACAGCATGAGCTGACGAGGTTTTCAAAGAATATCCTTCAGGTGTAGTGATCATTTGACGGAGCAAAGAAAAACAAAAAAGTTGCTGCAAATAATGAAATTTTAAGCATAAATCATGCAAACACAACAAATCAAAGCCAGCCTACTTTCTCTCCATCTGCAGCAGGCAATGTAGCATCCATGACACTTCCAAATTCAAATATTTTATCCTACAGAAATAATGAATTGACTTGTAACAGTGGAAGAGATTAAATGCATGAATTGCATATACAATAAAATGCAACGGTTGCCCTCATCCATCAATCAACAACATGAGTTGTAGAGGTTTTTTCCAATTTGAAAATCCTCCAGCAAATATTTGACTGAAGAGACAGATTGTTTCATGGCATATAATAATTAATTCATAGCATATGCCAATCGTATTGAAACAACAGAAACAGAGAATATTAAGCAGACAGAAGTTGTAGCAAACATAAAGTAAATCTAACCCACATTTCCTGAAAAATTAGTATAACATCCCTTCTTGGTTTTGCTTACACGTAACACTCAATGATGATTTACCATAATTCATTAGTATAAAAAACCATTTTGACAACTAGACTTAGTTTTCATGAAACAAAACTATGCCCTATGAAAAGAGTGAATAAAGTTTGACAAGTAATAGATGACTGCACTAAAGAGGCGGCAAGGAACTTTTTACCAAGATGCACTGCGTTCTTTAATCAAATTCTTATAGAGTTGTCAAAGATTCGTCATTCGAGCAATGCATCTTGGTAAAAAGTCCCTTGTGGCCTTCTTTAGCGTAATTGTCTACTGCAACAAGAATGGTCGCCTCTTATCAAATATGAAAACTGGTAGAATCTTGTCATCAACATTTCATCTTCAATATAAAGTTTGAACATGAAAATTATCCATTAAAGAAAATGACGGAGATATAAGGCAACTTAAATCAGGGGCCTTGGCAATCTAAATATAGTCTATTGTATTCCATTGTACTTGATCATCTTGAGGGATTATCAAATCAATTGGACAAATGAAGACACTCAGTCCTCTTTTGTTCTATTTTTAAACTAGATGCCGTATATCCGTCATTTTTCTTTAAGAGTCCAGTTAATCATATTAAAATAACTCCCTAAGAAAGTCAAATCAGTTACTGCACACTTCAGGAAACTGTCGACACCGAGAACATATGACTGTTCTCTATTTGAAATCAAAGCTATGTGTTTTCTATTTCCATCACACACGATAACTGGAGATCCTAGACTATGAATCAGCCATCACTTTGAAATTTTTGAGCTTGCATTTGCAGGCAACCTAAAATTTATAGGTGCTTCATATATAGACAGTGCTTTGAAAGACATCTATTAATTTCATTGGTCATATTTGACAATTACATTGAATCTAAAAGTTGTGTACTTTAATTCTAATCTTGGAGTAAAATAGGAAATTCAAAAAATGAAATGCCTCACAGAGCTATCCCTATTTCCAATTTTCTTAACACAAATAATTACCAACCTTTTCAGTTGCATGTTTTCTTGTAATGAAAGGAACAACTGGCGAATCTGGTGAATCAGAATAATCAGATGCAGCCTGAAGAAAAGGGGACAATTTGAAATGTGCTAGAACATCTATTTGACAACAAATCTAATGCATGTTAAGGTTCATGACAATAAAATCTATTTGACAAGGGATGAGACAGTTTTAAAAAAAAGTGTAATGAAAAATTCAAAAAGAAAGCAGCTTGATTCCACCTTTCTTAGAAAATAGAAAACTGAGAGGGCAAACTATAATGAGATATTGGGGGTTGGGTGGAACAAGGCAAGATCAACGAAGCCTTTCTGTAAGTTGGCAGATGGTAATTTCCTCCGTCACTTATCTATTGGACTGAAATGACAGCTTAGCATAAGGCCATGGAATTCATCTACACTGAATTGAACTACTGAATATTTACTTTGCGCAGGTCATTGGTGTGAACCATAATGTATTCAGTTCTTGCATCTTTGGTTTTATGCATGTGAATAATTGATAGCAATGAACATAATTATTTGCAATGAAAATGGACCAGTGGAATTCCATTAGAACCACATCAATTTCTGTCATAACTGCAATGAAAATTACTTTTGGAAAGAACTAAGCAAAGAAACAAAGAATAAAATAGGGCTTTCAAAGCAAAATCAGAAGCAGTACTGTCAAACATTCAAAGAGCATTTCAATAAAGACGCAAGATGCAATGCATCTTGGTCAAATACTCATATCATCTTTTCCGTATTTATCTGTTAAAACATAGAGTCAACAGAACCTTTTCCTCTGGAGCTTTTTCTTTTTCTGACAACTTTTCTTTCTTCCTTATTTTCTCAGTTCTCTGCAAAAATTGACTTGAATTAAAAAAATGAAGAAGCATAGCATAGTACTGAATATCTCAAATATATAAAATGTCTCTATTGTTCTTTAGTTCACTTCATGATAATATAAACCCCCTTTTAAGTGATGAAAGAGCTGTATGACAGCATCGCCAACAAATTGAGTTGGATATGTTGCGAATTCAATTCTATATCATAAACTCCAAGGATCAGAGAATATTCTCTGTTTGATTCAATAACAAGGTTTGATTCAAGGCAGGAATTCTCACAAGTTTAACCTTTTACAGTCTCTTAACCCTAACCAAACATTGATATACAGCTCTTTGACGATATGAGGCAGAATGCTGGTACCAACTGACTATTCCTAAAATTTAATGCTCTACAAGATTCTACAAATTTCGTTTTAATTATATGAGTCATGTGACCACTGAATGCCCTTATTTGGAGAGATGTCACAAAAGAAAACACTAAATTGCTTATATTTTAGTCAATCCTCGTTCGATTTTGTTTTAATTAGCGTCATTGAATTGCTCTCATTGAGGGCTTTCATATGATATATAGTTTGTTAATTTTTATTTATGTTTAGAGTTTTTAGACATATGACGTCACATATATTTATGATGTCATTGTTCGAAAAGGTGTGAAAAAAATTAAAAATTAATATGTTACTTTGCGAGAAAATATGATGTTGTACAAGATTTTTAACAGTTTATAAGAACAAACTTTGTTTTCTCTAAAATATAGGACATTATTGTAGTTTTCATACATAAGCTTATTGCAGACTGGCCACAACATATCTAGTTGCCTAGCAACAAGTCACGTGACTAATTAAACGTTCACTACTTAATTAGCATCACAAAAGATTGTTGATACTGTGTACAAAGTTACAACTTCATAACTCTATTGGTTTTGGAAATAATTAGGGGGGCCATAATGGCCCCCCTCCGGGTGAGGAGTGAATCAAAAGAGCCCAGGTGGAATAGGGTTAAACATATTTAAACTAACTTTGACATATTTTGAATAAAATATTGGTGATTTGAAAGTTCAGTGCATAACAAGCTTGTCTACCATCAAAACAAACAATTTCTAGATTTGTAACAATAAAATTTTCTTGGCTTCCACATAATTTATTATGTGAATTACAATTAAATGACATTACTTTATGACAATGGCCTTTTTACTTCAAAATGTGTAAATTCAAACTAAGGCAACTAAAACATAAACACATACCCGTTTGTTTGGTTTTGTAGAATTCTTCCTTTTTTTTTGCATTTCACGTTTCTCCTGTGAAGAATTTTTCAAGAATTAATAAAAAGGAGGTTGGAATGAAAGTGGGGGTTGGAAACATTTTCAAAAATTACTAAGCGTGAAGGGACAATTATTCGGTACTTGAGAGTAATCAGTACTTGATAATGCAAAAGCCAAAGTTAAAAAGATGTAGACTATTTTTGAATGGCCAGACAATTGATAATGTCAATCAGGGGCGGCTGGGAGTAAATTTACTTTGGTATTACTTTTTAAGATTTTGAAAGATGCTCAAAAAAGGAGACTGTTAATAATTTCTTTGCGAAGCGAAGGAATTGTTAACCCTTCCAGCTGGGGGCATGGGGGCGCTGCGAGCCCTCCTTTGGGTTAGCATTATTGATGAATTACAGCCTTAAATTGTCTCTAAATGACAACAAACAGGACTGTTCAGCGGTTGCAGCTAATCTTCCGTTCAAACGTCCTGCGAGCAGTGGCTAGTGATGGCCGAGGCCGACTAGTTGTGTAAAATATTTTGCGGCTCCTACTTCTTAGCCACCATGCGGGCCCGTTATTAGAATTGCGATTCTAATAACGGAAACCCCTGGTCGAAGGCCCACTGTATATTCAAGGAGCCTTGGGACGGCAATAAGAAATATATATTTAAATAAGTTGTTTTATTTACTTTTGACAAATCTCCCATGACCAGGCAAGGCCAACAATAAAATGTATTCTTCGCTTTATCTCCACATGTGCATGAGTAGCTCTCGTATTTTTCTTTATCTTAATATTCAATTCTGGGCATGGCCTTGCACCCTTTTTCAGCTCGAGACGCTGCTCGTGCGTTAGTTTCCCCTGTTTTGACATCATGGAACATACATTTTGAACACCCAAACGTTGACTAGTCACTGGATCTTGCAAAACACGATTCATGTTGAAACAGTTGACAAATCAGCAAGAGCATGCAAGAGCATAAAACAGCACTAGCAATGGATAACTGGCCGCGTTATTAGAATCCAAAACTAATAACGAGGCTGCTAGGTTCCTCTGTCTGAGGAGCCCAAAACAATTGGAATTTACGTCATCGATGACTGCCAAGACAAAGAATTGGCTGTATCCGTTATTAGAACCGAGAAAGTAATAACGTGACTAATGCTTACAATATGGTTTGAAAGACATAAAGGATTTCAGTCGTTTATCGCTGTCTCGAAATGAATAGAAGGCAGACACCATATCATTTATTACATCATTCTATGAGTTTGAGAGAAGAAAGCAGCTCCCTCGTTGCATAAACTTCCTTGGCAAAGCGACCTGATTTAGAAGCATTACTTGAAAAAAAGTATTCTGATTAAGAAACTTTACTTGAAAAAAAGTGTTATTACAGTAATAACGCTAATACCACTGCCCGCCGCCCCTGATGTCAATAGTATAAATTCTTTGAAAAAGCTCCGCCACTGAGTGACGAAAAATATCAACAACAAAAACATGGTGAATTCCAAACACATATAGATTTGAAAAATGAAGAAACCAACCTTCAGTCTCCACGGCAGGTCTTTCACACCATAATCATATCTGATCTCAGTGCCTGCCGCAATATCTGTCAGTGCATAGATGCAAAGGCATGGTAATGAGTCAACAGTAAGTCTTTTGACGATACAGTTGGGCTTTGTGGAGTCATTAACTAGCCTTCCAAGCCTGCCATTGTCAGCTGTGGCATCAACGCTATAAAACAAATGGGCATGAAATGTTCATATCAACCAAACTTATATTCATTTATGATTGAGGCTACAATACTATGATTGTGTCAAACATAATATACCTCATCACAACATGTCCTCTACCCTTGTTTGTCATATAAACAATAGAAAGTTTACAAATAAGAATGACAATACCAGGCACAACATCATCTTGTATTCTGCAAATAAAATATTCTTTTCTATATGCTACCTTTTACAAAATATTCAAAGGCCAACAGAAAGCCTCCCTTTTCAGCCAACCATCATTCATTCATTCCTTGACAACTAACATGTGAAAAGATTTCTACTTTAGAAACATAGATCTGAAGCATAGAATGACAGAAGGGGGATTTCAAAATTGTCCAGTTGAAACTGGCACGAAAAACAAGATATCTACAAAGCTGATGGTCTGAAACAAAAGCACATTGCAGTTGGTGTTGCCATTGCAGTTGGTCTTGGGGTTTCATAAACTCCCCAATGTCAAGAATAATCAAGGGGATGGATACTCAACAATTCAACTCAACAATTCAATTCAATAATCAACAATTCCGATGTTGTGTCCAACACAAAAATCCATCTAGTTTTACTTGTGAAATTTTGGAAAAACTGATTTAACAATATACAGCATTGTAGCTTTTGCA
>REGL01001116.1:11547-40667 GCA_004194395.1 Aurelia aurita complex sp. Pacific | reverse complement strand
ATCACCCTGTTTAGGTTCTTATGCATATGATACTATTCTTGAAAACAGGATGCAAGGTTCTTAAATAGGTTCATATCAAAAGAATTAATTACAGATCTTTGGGAATTTAGGCCAAATATAAGAAAACAACGTTTTCACATACACACTATCATCACAAAATTTTATAAAGAACAACCTTATCTACCTAGCCTTATCAAATCCATTCTTATCACATATTACCAACCAGTAGTTTAAATGTAACTTTTTTTTAGATAAGAACCTTCCTTGAATTTCAGGATGAATAGGTTCTTCTGTAATGGGGTGAAATTAGAACATTTTAGGCCTTAGGTTCTTATGAGTGGGTGGTTCTTATATGCGGGTTTTTACTGTAGCAAAGAAACACGTTTTCGACAAAATCTTTGAGTCAAACCAAACATTGCACCCGTGACTAAAGTTTGAAAAACGAGAGAAATGCATTGTAGCTAATTATATCCTTCACATTAGATAAAATCTCAAAATAAATTTGACGCTCTCGTGAGAAAGATGGTTTACACAATTAGCACAATTTAGCAAAATCGTTGCAATATGGATAAAGGGTGAATGAGCATTAAATAAATGTTTTGACATACTCAGCATACAGTTCTAGCATTTTAGCAACAAACAATAAAGTTCGACCTAAAAATAAACTATATTTGCTGTCAGATCAGTTTAAATAAAGGACAGTAGCTATATCTGTAACATGCTTTACATTGGCTTCAAAGGGAATTAAAGTACAAGATTTAATACTGGATGAAATCAAATCTAAAATTAAATTAAATCTAAAACTGAAACATTTGCAGTACCGCTAATGAAATCAAATACAGAATCAAATTAACATAGTTTCCTCAACAAGACGGTGGGCTAGGTTAGAAAGAATAAAATGTCACGCCAACATTCTCGAAAATAAGCGCAATGAATTCAGTGCGGCCACTACAAAGCAATCTACATCAGCGAATAAAACAACAATGTCTACCAATATTGGGTTGGTGAGAAAAATGTTCAATATTTATGAGACTGTAATTTCATATTAAATATCAGTTGAATTAAACCGATAAAATTCCATCCAATTCATTTTCTTTTGGACTTTCGCAAGGGTATCTGAAAGCGCATAAAACATCATTCATATGACTTGTGACATTTTTTGTCGCCTGTTCCACCCTTTCATATACTTGAGACTACCTTCCAAATATTTTCTCCACATTTTCATCAGTTGGAAAATAAACTGTTAGCAAACTTGATCACAGATTTCAGGCCTGCTTTGAAATATTCTAAAATGAAACATTTTGAGAACTAAATACCCACTCGTTGGAATTCGTCAACTTATCACACTATTTGCTCACAATCGTCTGAAATGCTACAGACTCACCCAGTTAATAAACGCTTGCCAAAGTATCATTCAGCCTGATCGAGCCGCAATCCAAGAGTAATTCATCAACATCCTTTCCAGCAAGCCAAGCAAAACACTTCCAGTAATATATATTGATTTAGCAATCTTCGTTTGTCTAGCAGTCAACAATAACTTTTACAAAAATAGATAAAGACGTTTGTTAATGATCTTTCAGTTCTGGAGAAATATTCGGCGAAATATTATCAATATAACCTCCGAAATATAACCTCCTCGTTTGCTAAACATCTTCCAGTGCTCTCAGGAAAACGGCCACAATACATGCGTAATGATCTAACAATCTCCTACTTGTTTCTAGTTTTCATACAATCATTCACTTAAAACAAACTGCACTTATTACTCACTTAGGCCAACAAATTACAACTGCAACTGAAGCCGAAAATTGAAACATCACAACAAGCAAACTGAAATAGTTAGCGTTGGATCGCATTGAGGATGATTCATAATCTTGTGAAAGACAGGAAATCGGAGAAAGAAATAAAAAGACTGGGCGACCACAATCCGCTCAAGTACATCTAGCCTGAAACGATCATCCCTAATGTGTTGTTATCATCACTGTTACAAAATAAGAGGACCTTCTCAATCATCAATCCTTTTAGCCTTCAACTCTGGGTCAAAGTGCTGCAATTTCTCATGAAGATGAAGCCCCGAGACAATCAGAAATTAACTGAGTAATAATGACATCTTTCAGTCCCACAATAGCTAAAAGTTTGACATGACATAACTTCAAAACAACTAATGTATGTATGTATGTATGTATGTATGCATGCATGCATGTATGTATGTATGTATGTATGTATGTATGTATCATTTGCCACAATTACAAGTATTTACAAGTTATATAATATAAAAATAGATACAATACAATATATAATGTTAAAAACGTAAAGGAAAAACACCCCTAATTACAGTGGCAGGGATAGCATTAAAAGGTCAAGATGACCTTAATTCCATAATGGTCCCCTTAGAGGTGCTGGTACGACGAAAAACGTAAGAAAAAAAATATACAAAACTGTAGTTTGTTTTCGGTATAAATATAGTTTATAAGACCATACCATGATCGGGAGAGATGATGACAAGTCTTAATAGAAGACATATGTGTCATCTTCCTCTTTTTGTATGTTTTGGAAAAAGTTCTCTTTGATCTTATGTTTGAATGTGTTGATATTGTTTGTTGATTTAATCTCTGATGAATCTGATGAATTATATTCGAGCAATTCATACACAACCAAATGTCTTTTATTTCTCCTATTTGTATCCTTTTCTCGCATTTTTGTCACCTTGTCCCGTACCGTTTCAACCACAAACTCTCAAGTTCTACCCCTCCTTTGCTTTGTCTCTATCAAAATTTTCGAGAAACAGTACCTTTCCAGCAAGGACTTTTGCCTTGGCCCCTCCCTATAGAACTTCTTCCAAAATAAACGTGTGATGGCATGCTTGCGTCACATTAAATTTTGCACATCATTCTTGTCTACATTAACACAAACCTTTCTATATTTGTAAAATGTATATTATCCATAAGAATACCGGGTGAGCCAGAAAAAAGTTACCACTTCAGACAGGCCATGATGAATAATACACTGGACCAATTTCAAATATATTTGATTCAATCTTTTGGCAATATCCTATATCATTCTTGATTATTTTTTGTAGATTTTTCCGATGCCTAGTTATCGACACATTTACGACTTCTGGAAATTTTTTTGCCTGCGGAGCCCAAAAAGATCGAAAAACAGTGATAAAATTTTCTTAAGACTGGACTTGGCAGAATAAAAGAAGTGTTGCTCGAAATGACCAGGGAATTTAGCATGGATTGTGGCGCACGAGCAGTCGGTTAATGATTGTACAACATTAGTATCACTTTTATCAATACAAAGACTTTCAGTTTTTACCATTTCTCTGAAAGGATACTTGCTAGCCACTGTAGTTTGCATGTAGGGAATTAAAGATATTTCAACAAGTTTGAAGATTTAGATTTTTTGATGCGAAGACCTACTAACTAATTCCCTACAGGTAAACTACAGTAGCTAGCAAATATTATTTCAGAGAAATGATAGAAAACTAAAAGTCTTTGTATTGATAAAAATTATACTAATGTTGTGCAATCATTAAACGACCGCTCGTGCGACATAATCCATTGCAATTCCCTTGTCATTTCGACCAGCACTTTCTATATTCTGTCACGCTCAATCTTTAAAAAATTTGATCACTATTTTTCGATCTTTTTGGGCAGTCCGCAGGCAAAATAATTTCAAGAAATCGTAAATATATCTACAGGGTGTCCCAAAAAAATTGTGCCCCGTTTGTCTGAAGATTGCGTCAAAAAGGCAAAAGATTCTCGCCAAACTTTTGCATGATGGTGCTCTTCAGATGTTCAATTAACGTTTGCCAACATCCCCGTAAAAATCAGTTGAAAAATGATGGAGCTACGACCTTCAGAAGACCAAATTTGCCTGACGACTGAAACCAGCAGTCGGCCATTTTGCCTTACTACTTTGCAGTGATAGGTATCTCCACGTGAGGTAAGAAATAATTTCTGTGAGGTCAGAAATAGTGGAACTCTCCGAGGATTATCGGAATTTTCACGAGAGCTATGACATTGGAGGCTGCTGTTTCATTTTCATTCCATAAAGCTATTTATCGCTGCAAAATAGTAAGACAAAATGGCCGACGGCTGGTTTCAGTCATCAGGAAAATTTGGTCTCCTGTCCTGAAGGTCATAGCTCCTTCTTTTTTTCAACGGATTTTCATGGGGATGGTAGTAAACTTTTATTGAACATCTGAAGAGCACCACATGCAAAAGTTTGGCGAGAATCTCTTGCCGTTTTGTCGCAATCTTCAGACAAACGGGGCACAATTTTTTTGGGACACCCTGTATCCCAGACATCCGAAAAATCAACAAAAAATAATCAAGAATAATATAGGATATCGAGGAAAGATTAAATCAAAAATATTTGAAATTGATCCAATGTATGATTTATCCTGGCCTATCCGAAGTGGGAACTCTTTTTGGTTCACCCGGTATTTACAAGGTAAAAATTGAAATTCTGACCTCTGTCATGCCGAATTTGCTCATACCTTCCCAAATAATGACATACAACCTTGCGTTTGGTACATAAATTTAAAAATGTAAAATAGCCACTATGCTATTCCTTTAGCATTCCTTGCAGAACGTTGATCACACACCTTTCAGAGCTACTACTTCATAACCCTATTTTGGTAGGAGGGAGCAAATTTTCCCGACCACAATAAGGTTAAACATACGACGCTGGATAGCATTAGTTCCAAATCTGGAAACAAAAGGTGTTGTAAAATTGTATGACCTATTTCTTTGAATTGAATGGCTGGAAAGAGTCTTTAGCTTCTTTGCTATGATTTGGACTTTTCTTGAACCTTTGTCACTTTCAAAATTACAGCGTATTCTAAATTTCACCTCATTTCATGATGCCACAACATCAAATTTCCAAATCATAAACCAGAAGCTTGAAAGACTTGTGCTTGATACAATTTTGTAGACATTAATGAACTATGGTTCTCTTGAAAATCATTTTGGGATTCCTCAAAAGTTTAGAAATGATAACGATTTTTTTTTATGTTTTTCCAAACCTTTTCTTAGAATCTCGAAAAAGGACAAAAACCATCAAATTCCAAAATACTGAAGATTTCAGAGAAGTTCAACGGTAGGATTATAGCAAAATAGCAAAGATTTCTTGCAATAAATTCAGTTTAAAGAAATAGGTCAAAAAATTTTACACAAACATCTTTTAAAGCCCGAAGCATATGCTATACCGAGTTTACACACTTAGTAAACAAAGATGAAACTAACCTTTACTATAACGTCGATGAGAAGAAGGTCTTTGCATGCAACAACTCAGATCAATCCAAATTTGATGGCGTCGAACTCCACCGCTTATTATTTAGCCTAAAATAAAAAGATATAAAGAATTCAATCGAGACAAAACAAACTTTACGGTTGGTCTGCAAAAGTTTTCTAGATCGTTCTGAATCACAAATTCTACTTACACCTCCATGAAAAATTTATGAAATAAGACTAATTTTGTATCAGATAAAAATGAGGTTTTCCGCAAAACCTGGAAAAACATAGTTTGAAGAGAAAACAACTGACCATAAGCTGATACTATGTATGATAAAATTCAAATAAAATATGTCATTCATCTTCGGTGGATACGATGTAAAGATAAGAGATGCCAATTCTCCATATGCATACACTGACGACAACAAAATCTTAACCGAAAACTTCCCGACGATACTTTGCGGGCATTTCGGGCCAAATTGACAGAAATAGACGAAATCGGCTGAGGTTTGTTTTACCCATTTCAAGACATGTGAGCATACTATTAGGAAGTTTCTGTATCATTCTAATTCTGGCATTCATGGCACAAGCTTGCATGGCACAAAATATGTTAAAGAAATCAAAAGATGTTTTGTCAAGAGATTGATCACGTGACTTAAAATGGTGTAAACAAACCTTAGCCGATTAGGTCTATTTCGGAGTACTTGCTCATAACTTCGGACTAAATTTTGAGTTGACAGCAAGGTCGTAAATACGGACACAATAAACAGATTGGGAGCTTCATTAGAGCGTTCTACATCAGTTTAAATTCATTTTATGTCGTTACTATGAAAAGCTGACTGATACTTAAGTGCGTGAAATCACCATATTAGCAACTCATTGAAAATTTCATGGAAAGATATTAGCGTGAAGAAGAACCTATGAAAGCCGTCACAAAGCTGAAATGTACAAGGATGAGAAGAAAATGATTTAACTTAGCCATTCATCGTCAAATTTGAAATATCAGCTGTCCTATTGTTTCAAAAAGTCGACCTCTTGGTTCTAAGAAGAGACCAATTCTCCTCGTGCTTCAACGTCAATTTTATTTTGAGGGATTTTAAAGTACTTAAAGTTTGTTGACGGAGATAAATAGCTAACTCAAGAGCTGCATATGCAGGTCTAAAATTAGCCTATTGTATTTGATGATTTCAACACTTGCGTGCATATCTTTTCACTAGGGAAGCAATTACGTGCGTAGACGTTTCCTTGTCCTATTTATAGATTGCCTCTACTTAGCTCCGTCAACTAACTTTAATGAAATGATTTTGATATTTTTTTCCTCTCAGTTTGCACTCTTATTGCAGCAAAGAATATCTACAATCTGCAGACAAGACACTGGTCTCTTGTATCATCAAGGCTAGATTCTCTTGTCTTCAATTACTAGAATAGTATTTCTTCCGTGTTTTCTACCACTTATCGAAACTGGTACAAATTCATTAAATATGCATAGCAACTGCCTTAGTCATACAAAGCTGCGTTTAAAAATATACCTGGTGACCATGTGGCGAACTGCGAAAAGTTTTCATATAGGGTGGAATGAAGCCACCAAACAAACACCGAAAGGTAAGCTAGTGCTTCAGCTACAAGGCATGTCTTTCCGCCGATCGCTTTTTTTTCATTCAACCCTTTCCCTTGTTCGCTTTCTTTCCCTGCCACCAAGTATGTAGGCATGAGCTTTTAAGGAATAGGAATTCTACTTTCAGTGGTTGATTTCTAGCGGATGGGTGAGAATAGAAGCAAGGGAAAGACTGAGTCAACTAGCAAGCAGAGAAGCTGAACGCCTAACTCTATATTTCCATTCCGCTTCTCGGCCTATTTGTTGGGATACGGACAGGCTAAGTTGTGAGCCCAAGGAATCCCCCAATAATGGCTCCAGATCGCATGCGCAGTAACGATTTACTTCAATGACAAAATATGCAAATTAGCTTGACCAATGAGAACAAAAGAAGAAAACAATAGCAACGACGTGCATAACAACGTGAGCCTTGATGCTGATTCGCTGAAAACAAAGCTGAAACTCAATGCGTGAAAACAACAGGGTCAGCCCTTCGCCTCCCCAACCACTATACAAAGCATGAAACCTACAAATCAACGTACAGAGATCTAAAACAGCCTGACCATTAAAGGGGCTGGGTCACGTAAAGTAAACAAACTTCTTTCGAAACGACGATTTTGCAGCTTTTTTGACAGGCCATATCACACAGGTTTTCCACTATTTTCTCAAAATGAAAGTGCTATTTTGAAGATTAACTCTTGAACTTCAAAGAGTAACAAACGAAACAACCATACGTTGTAAGATTGCAAAGATATTAGTGGATTTTTAGTAGTAACTTTATTGTGGATTCACCCCATCCACCAAAATCTGTGCAGAACACAATGGTCACGTGTGGGCAACAATATAGATTATAGAGATAACAGGCTTGTTTACGGTTACGTGACCCAGTCCCTTTAAAGTAACGCCAGATCGAGCCAGAAAGAAAACATGATGACAAACTCGACATCACGTTACATCTCTTTTGGGTCTCATCGCGGATTGCTTTGCAGTGAACGTATAGCCTGCGTCCAGCCTCGACACTCCTCGAAAGGAGTGTCGAGGCTGCACGCAGGCTATGAACGTATTACCAAATGCTTCTGATCTACCAAAACAACTCCAAAGGATAATCACTAATAACTGCAGCACAACATGACCGGTCTTAGCGAGATGAATTTGACATCTAAGTTAGCCTCTCTACAATATATTTGCTAATTACAACTGTCAAATACATATAGAAATTGGTCTGTTAGATCAATGGCTTTCTTGTTCTGACCCTAAATCCACCTTGCTGCTCAACAACAGCAAGGTGTCAGCAACAACACTAAACAGTCGTTGGCCTAAAAACGAAGAGCAAACGGCAGTTCGAGAGGAGTAGATTCACAGAGAAATCAGACACATTTAACTGGCAAGAAAGGTTAATTTTTACTAATTTTAAAACTGAACAATTCCATTTTTAAAATACTGAACCACTCTCCGCCACCTGCGGTGCGAAGCATAAAACTATAACAGAAGAGATTTTAAGTACCACTGAATGACCCAAGAAACGTACGATATTTTTTGCAAAAATCTTCATAATTTATTTTGCTATACTGATCCTAAAATTGTCTTTGTGTGTGACTGTGTCAAGAAACAGATTAATCTCAGAGCAGATAATTGCTTTACTCTAACTTCATTTAAAAGGTTGGTATGGGATAAAAAGTAAATCTGATGATCATCCCTGGCGACTATTGCAGTATCATTGATAAAATTGTAAAAAACTCAGTGAGTAAGAAAAGTGTCTCGATATTTGCAAGACTGCAAAATCATCATAATTTGGTTATGCTATACTGATCTTAAAATTGTCTTTGTGTGTGACTGTGTCAAGAAACAGATTAATTTCAGAGCAGATAATTGCTTTACTCCTGCGGAGTAAAATTATGAAATTATGGATTCAAATACATTTATACCAACAGCATTTGATAAGACTTCCAACTGCGATCCATGAAAACAAAACTTGATCAAATAGTACAATTTAACTTCATTTAAAAAGTTGGTATGTGATAAAAACTAGATCTGATGATCATCTCTGGCGACTATTACAGTATCATTGATAAAATTGAATAATACTCGGCGAGTCAGAAAGTGTCTCGATATTTGCAAGCCTACAAAAACCATCATAATTTGGTTATGCTATACTGATCCGAAAATTGTCTTTGTGTGTGACTGTGTCAAGATGCAAATAAATTGCGTCTTGAGTTTAAAAACTGAGTTTGCTGAGTTTAAAAACAAAATCAAGTGTCTTGGTCTGGAGCAACCTGCCACTGCAGATTATGTCAAACTTTTATTTCGAACTTAAGCTTTATTTGATTATAACATTTATGGTTTTTATGCTGAAAGTATTTCAATTTCGTATATTTATCATATCTACAAGACTATATTACTACTTTTTAACAACGTATATATGTAAATTGTAATTTTTTTTCAGTTGGCCTATAATAAAAATAATGCAGGTAAATATTGTTCTGACTCATCCCGCATGTCATACTTTTTTAGCAAAAATTTGGTCCTATAAAAAGATGTACAAAAAAAGATAATTTCAAGCAAAGTAACATCGAAAAAAACGCCTTTCAAAGCACGGTTGTACTGTTCAATTTTGCAAGCATGCACTCGAATATTCGACAAACTTCGAATATCCGATAAAATTATAATCTGGATAAATTCAATAAACTTCAATAAATATTAGAATTTTTCCATTGCTTCATCGAAGATCGCATCTTACCTAGAAGGGTGCACTATACAAAGATGGCTGCCAAATACATCAACGCAGAAAGTGTTACTGCTCATCTCCTTCTACATTGCAAAGAATGCCTACAAGGATACAGTCCCGTTCGCTGTCTGCTCATCTTTCGTTGTTCGTTGTCCTAGCATTTGTGGCAGCGAGTTTGTGAGGAGAAAATAACATCAAACGCAACCCTAATAGCGCGAATATCCCTTGCAACGATGATTTGATAGAGTTGTCGACTGATTACCTCGCGGGCAAACAGCTTATTACTTCCAAAAAAAAAGCGTTAGGCCTATAGTTCGTGCAGATTGTTGTTGTGCAGCTTCGCAGGTTGTTAATCATAGTAGTCGTTAGCTAATTTAATAATTTCTCATAAAATCGCAAATGAAACGAAAAAGGACTTTTACCGCCGACTGTGTTACAGATAAAGATACATGACATATAAACAAAATTTAACTTACCACTTTAGGTCTAGTCCACATTGATGAATCGTTGAATTTCACTTCGTTTTTAGGTCATAAAAACACGACAGTCTAGAGAGTTATCTCCCAGTTTACATAAGAGATTAAGACGAGACCTGCTAACAAACGTATGGTATTGCAAACTCTACTCAGCGTACGGAGCAGGTAGATAACAAATCCTGAAACAAAGGGTCGCCACAACTCACTGTCGTGAAAGCCTTCGTTGCAGCTGGGTCACTGTGTACATTGAAATTGCAGAAATTCGAAAACCAACATTTCTATACGCATTATATGAGGAAATTGAAGTTGCAGTACAAATGATTGCTGTATGCAACCGTAACAGTGTGGCTTACCAGTGATGACCGCTGCGAGATAAATAAACAACAATTTGTCATTCATTGATTAACATTTGGGGCAATCGTTGCTCACGCATTTTAACACATCTTTATACAGAAGCCAGAGTGCTTTTAACGCATTATGGGCAGAGGACACCGATGAGTGTATCAATCCTCCAAAAAATATATACGATATTTCGGCAAAACAAAGCGATTTCTCGTGATTATAGACAATGCGTGCCGCAGTACATTTATTACAAATATCACATATAAAGTTATCTTTATACAGAAGCCAGAATGCTCATGAATAAAACAAAACAAACAATAGGGCACAACACTTTATTTGGAAAGCCATAAAAGTTAGCCTGGTTAACCTCTGTTGACTGCATTGTCGGATGGCAACTATGTTTCTAATAAAACATTTCATCATGCATCCTTCGCCTACATTACATTTGGATAAACTCTATAATCCAAACATACCCGCTGGCAGATCGGCACACAAAACAGAATCAAATTCGTGACTCTCCTTGCAAAGTCACAAACGTTAAGTTCTGACTGCACGTTCAAATGGCCATTAAGCTTCTCACAAGAACATTTCATCTTCTTTCAATCCATAAAAACCGGCTCGCAGATCGAGACAACAAGGAGAATACGACTTGAAACTCTTCGTGGAAAGCCACAAAAGTTAATCTAGTCTGACTGTGATGACTATATGCTCAGATAACCACTATGCTTCCAACAAGAACATTTCATCTTCTTTCAATCCAAAAACACCGGCTCGCAGATCGAGACAACAAGGAGAATACGACTTGAAACTATTCGTGGAAAGCCACAAAAGTTAATGTGGTCTGACTGTGTTGACTACATGCTCAGATAACCACTATGCTTCCAACAAGAACATTTCATCTTCTTTCAATCCAAAAACACCGGCTCGCAGATCGAGACAACAAGGAGAATACGACTTGAAACTATTCGTGGAAAGCCACAAAAGTTAATCTAGTCTGACTGTAATGACTATATGCTCAGATAACCACTATGCTTCCAACAAGAATATTTCATCTTCTTTCGCCCACATTTGGATAACGCACTACGATTCAAACATACCCGCTGGCAGATTAGCACAACGAAGGAAAATAAGAGTCAAGGCTCTATTTGGAAAGCCACAAAAGATATGCTGGTCTGCCTGTTCAGATAGCCACTGACTAAGATTCTCAAAAGAATATTTCAATTCAAACAAACCGGCTCGCACATCGGGACAGCAAAGAGAATACGAGTTGAAACTCTACTTGCAAAGTTTCAAAAAGATAATCTGCTCTGCCTGTAATGACTACATGCTCAGATAGCCACTAAGCCTAAGAAGAACAATTCATCTCATCTTCTCTCGCCCACATATGGATAAAATCTACAATCTATGATTGATGAAGCTCAAATCAAAGAGGATACGCCTTCATAGCATGTATGACGCAGATGTTTCGAATAATGAGATCTGCATTCTTGCACGATTGAACCTACTCCCTACAGCCGTAAAGAGAATTACTTCCTGGAATCTGCCCCTAAGGAATAAAGCTTCATCAATGATAGACAGAGGGTATTGGCGATCATGTTTGTGGATTAATTTTGTCTTCAGGTAGCGCCAGTTGCTGATCTGCCTTCAGGTAGACAGAAGGCTTGGATAAGCCCTGTCGAAGGAATGAGAGATCCAGCCTATGATCACATTATTAAGCAAACATGAATGAACAGATCAAATCACACGGATTTTCATTGGGTAGCTAAAATGCCAACTCAGATCAGAAAATTTAATTTTTCGCAATCTGTTATATCTTCAAGTTTCAAGTGGTTTCATGATCATGCATCATCGCAGAGCCCTCCAAAAACTGGTTTTTTAATACATCTCATCTGCATAGTAAATCAGGGATTTTCGGCCTGCTGTGAAAGCTCCTGAAACTAAATGCCAACAAAAGTCCTAGTTTTTTGACTCACCAGGTTAATGACATCAAGTTTGCAGGCAGAAACACCACAACACGAAAAAGCAACAACAGCAAATGTGTGAGAATTTATACCGGGTGACCCAGAAAAAAGTGACCCAACGCAATCTGTTACAGAAAATTAAGTAAGTGGCTGATTGAAATGCTTCAAATATTGTTCTGTTGCTAAAAGGCTAGCTTATGCTAAGAATATTTTTCACAATTTTTTTCGGCACGCTAAATTTCCAAAATTAAGGATTTCGAGGAAAAGAGCATGCCTGAAACCCTCAAAAAGTCGTCAAAAACAGGGGATCGATTTACAGCCATTTCAAATCTTCAAAACAACAAGGAGCGTGTTTCATTTCAACCTGGGAATAGGTAACCCAGTCGGAAGTCTTCAGAGCAAGTTTATAATCCCTAGGTACTTAAAAATATTCTCAGGCAGAATGAAACACGCTTCTCGTTGTTTTGAAGAACTGAAATGCCTTCAAATCGATCCCCTGTTTTTGATGACTTTTTGAGAATTTCAAGCCTGCCCTTTTCCTCAAAATCCTTAATTCGGGAACTTTTCCGGGCCCAAAAAAATGCGAAAAATACTCACAATGTAGGAGAGTCTTTTAGGGACAGAACAACGTTTGAAATATTTCAATCTGCTACTTACTTTATTTTCTATGACAGATTGCGTTGGGTCACTTTTTTCTGGGTCACCCGGTATCTTACTAATATTTCGTCCTACCATGCAGGACTTCTTTAGGCTTGTTATGTGATAGTTATATTCAGGATTTAAATATGTACCAATGGCATTAACCTATACTATTAACAATACACAATCCAGCGCAAGTGCCTATGAAGTTCAAGCGGGGAAAACAGCACGAAAATGCTTAAATTGTATCGACTGTGGCATTGCATAATGGCATTGTACATGTTGTCATGTAGGCTAATCAGAATCTGTTACATTTTTTAAAATATTGAGGTTTTATCGAAGTTTTCTCAATACCATATTCTTCGAGTTGGCTACATATTCAAAAGACATAGAAACAGACAAGGCTGCTGTATGTCATTCCTCTTTAAATCAGATTATAAGAATCAGTTGACCTAGTGACTTTGAGATTCCGGCAGAATATGAATGTCGTTGCAGTACCTAACTCACTTCTCATTCAAAAGACACACCTTTGCGCTGAGGTAAACAATCCTGACCATGCAACGAATAGGCACAGGTTATTTAAGCACTTCATGTAGATCCCTATGCTTAGAGCTGTTAGTTTCAGAGCCTTCCTATTGATATTGAATCAATTGATGGTGATGATGATAAAAGAATATATCAGGTAACCAGAAATGACATTAGTCAGTGAGTGCGGAGTTTTGGGCATTGAAAGCACACTGAACCAACATATGGAAAAAATTTGACAACAGGCCTTCTCAATCTGTTGGCATTGCAAAATCAGTAGCCTACGAGGCAAAAAATCCCGAGATCGATCCATGTCTTGTGCTTGTTTACGTCAAAAGATCAATGCCTGTCCCCCTCCGTACCAAGGATCATTCAGCTACCACTTTCATGATTCAATCAGGATTGTTCATCCGCGATTGAAAACTTCAATCACCAATGAAAGCCGTTTTGTGACAACAATTGAAATCAGACAAATCGACAATCCAACAAGTGACTGATTGTGCATCGTTGCCTCTGCCTTTCATAGCCTGCGTGCAGACTCAACTCCTCGAGGAGCTGAGTCTGCACGCAGGCTAGCTTTTCGACGTTTCGTGATTTTGTGGTCACAATAGGCTGTTTACAAACAGTTTCGTTTCATGCATGTATTCAGCGAAAATACTCCTTTTGAGACAGAGCCGACGCTGGCTAATTTTGACATATCGACAGACATCGCACGCTTTAATTCAATTCATCTCATTCTTAAATGAACGCAAATTTGGTGAAGCAACGAAAAGGTAGCCACACTCGAGATATTCTCCTGTCTGGCGATTTTTAAGTCTCGATTCTTGAACATCAATCTTTAAAGTATGGCAGCAAACTTCATGGCCACATTCTGAATGCCTTTTTAACACAGGGGCATATGCTATTCAAGAATGTAAGGGCTGAAATCTCAATCAAGTCTATTTCGGACTGAATACCTGTTGAACTATAATTCCAAAGTTTATCAGTCATTCACATATAAATATGCAACAGCTAAATTTGTTTGAATCCATGGTCTGTGTTTTGTTTCCATTCAGGCGCTGCTTTCTTTCTTCTTCTCGTCTTTGAGACGAATCTAACCACAAAGCTTGTACTACCGGGTGAGTCAAAAAAGTTAAAGGCAGTCTGTCACACATCTGATTGGCTGCAATAAAGTCAGAGCTCAACACAAGCGATGTCTTTGTGAATCTGTGCACTTGAAACGAAGGAGGGCTGATTGTTAGCATTTTCTACGGCCGTAGAAAGTCAGTAGGACGAGCAGACATTCAATTTTCCTATTCTTTGTATTGTCCTTATCACCCAATCAGATGCAAGACAGACTGCCTTTAAAACCTTTGCAAGCCTGTACGTTGCTATCTGTTCATTGCATTCTACAGAAACTGATCATCATTGTATGGGTAACATACCAAATTAGATACGAAAAATAGTTTTTGTCAAAATCGGTCGTATCCCTCTCATGCTACAAGCATTTCTATATTTATCTGTATTTCATAATTAATTCTTTTAAAAATATGTTCATCTCAGAATCATCCAAATCGGCATAAAACTCTTGATAAATTTGCTAGCAATCCAAGCTTAGGATACTGAAAACTAGCTGAAATACGGCTGAACACCATTCCCAAGTGTAAATGAATGATAGACTCTACAATTAAATAGCAGGTTGTTTATGCTACAAAAACCTTCGAATGAGTTTATTTGCATCCGTTTTCATCGCTGCGGATTACTCTCAGCCGGGAGGTCTATTTATTAGCCCTGTGTCTGTGGTCCGTGCTGTGGAGCTTGAAAGTTAGCAAATTTGATACAAAAGTTTAGGCCTGTTTTGATGGATTCCGAGAAGGAACATTTTTATGAAATTGCTCGCAACTTGACACCAACATTACCGAATTCCAGTGGGGTGAGTGGCCGAGCGGCTAAAACAGTTTCCATTTGGTGACTGAAGTTAAGCTCGGTTGAGTGAGGTCAAACTCCAGATGGGTGACTTCTCGGAGGCCTGACCCTAGCAACTCACCTCGCCGTCCTTCGGAAGGAACATGAAACTAGGGGTCCTATGCCTGGATGCGGCATGCATAGTGGGCCTAAATTAGCTTCAAATAGCTAAAAATCCTCCTTTCAGGCCACTTAAAATAAATAACTGAAAAAAACAACAATTTAGCCTATCAAATTATGCTATCTATGTTGAAATGTTAGCTACACAATGAGCATCAGTTTTTAGGGAAACGATCAATAGCTAGCATTATTATATGGCGTTCGAAAATACGGCTTCTCGGACCGGGAACGGAACAATCTGATTGGTTCTTGATCGGTCCGCAAAAGCCGTATTTTCGAAGCCGTATTTTCGAAGCCATATTTTCGAAGCCATATTTTCGAAGTCGTATTCGAACGGGCGTTGCCTTAAAAATCAACAACAAGTGAGGAGCTTCTCGTGTAGGCTTATGCTGCAAGAATTGTCAGCCAAAGTTTAGCTTATTCCTCGAAGAATCATTTACTGTAAACTTTGAAGACGAACTTGCAATTATACACAAGGAAAATGCCAATGTAGCTAACGTCGAAACGTCCTACTACAGTGATGCGCAGGATCAAAGACACAATAGAAAATACAATCCAATTTTTTTTTTTTTTTTTTTTTTTTTTATAATAAAGCCTTTATTAAACGATTACTCTGTCCATGCTGGAAAATATTTGGACCTTAGTTCCTTGTACGGACCTCACTGCGTTCGGTCCGTACGTCAAACTGCGGTCCAAATATTTTCCAGCATGGACCTCGTAATCGTTTAATAACCGCATAATATACAGACTTGCAAAGGTTTTTACTTTTACCCGGTACATTTCGATGAGGTGGGCTGTCTTGGCTGCAGCTGTGGCGTATTCACAATTAAACTAAAACACAGTTTAGATTTGAGAACAATGTTATCTAAATATAATCCAAATAGTCTAAATATAGTAAATGTTTACAAAGTAGGTAACCTTTCTTATAAAACATTTATTGTCATTTCTTTGTTCACATGTATCATTCCAGGTTCCTATCACGTACGATTTCATTGGATTCTCATAATCATAAAACAACTTCCAATTAGATTGTGAAACTAATAAAATTCATATGAAAGAAACAAGAAAAATACTTGTCATTATTAGCAAGAAGCAACCGTATTCTAAGTAATAAATCTCTTTACACGGTTGGTCGTTAACAAAGTTTATTTATCATGACTTATCCTGCCTGTTGCCACCTATGAAGTAAACTTTAGGCATACACAAGTTAAAGGGCATATGTCATACAGCTGATTGGTTCATGCAATACAATTATCTCTATTGTTTATTACAAAGCACAGGATTGAGGCTGAATTTTCATTGCAATGAAAATTCATGAAACAGAAATAAAAAGTCACGAAACAATGGAATTCCACTCCAAACTTGTTTGTTGTATTGACCAATTGCTAACGTGACATATGTGCTTTAACGTAATATGATTTCACCTCCAAATATTTCCGTATTTCTTTGTAAGAAACCAACTCTGGGGCCACCAAAACACATCAAGAAATTCCAGTACTGGAAAAATGTACTAGCTGATTAGGGCAGAAAAAGAGAGGGGTGGTATCAAAAAATACACTATGATATGTTCAAGAAGGTAAAGGAGATCCCCATCGTGCATCGTGAAATACGTGAATTTAAGGGCACTTCTGAGAATCTGTTAAGAAACTTTCAGTGCTCAAATCTGATGATTTTAAGAAACTAACGGTAATTGGTGTGTCGATTTCTTGGTTTCTTATCAAAACTATGAATGTAATGTAGCACATACTGCTATATTTAGCTAGATTAGCACTCATTAGTAAATTTTTTTCAACGTTGTTTGACTTACTTTAAATGAAATGACAACGACAAACGTCATTATATTTTTCCATTTACTTTTGTCATGCTCGAAATCATATAGTATATAGAAGCTATATCTAAATACTGTACATATTGTAATTTTCTTTAGTTTAAGCTGTCCTGTTTTTGCACAGGTCAATTTGTAAAACAGTTACGTATTATTGAAAAATTAGTCACATGTATAAATATCTAAAAATGAAATGAAAAAAAACGTCAAAATTTCAAAATGAAATGAAACGTTGTATACAGCTCCGGAAACCAACCGTCCATGCTTTAGGGATGCTTTATGAAAATTAGTTTTTAAGCAACGTCGGACGATAATTCTTGTTTGAATTCGAAGGAGAAACATGAATCTACTATTGTTGATTACAAATGAAAAGCTGTTTTACTCGGTAACTGATTTTCAAAGATTGACTATACATTCCATGTTCTAATTCCATGTAAATAATAAGCACAGTTACTATTTAGATTTCTCAAGGAAGCTACCAGCTGGATATTGTGATTTAGAAGCAATGTTGTTTTGGCTTATCTGTGAAGCGATCATTGTTTACATTAATGTGAAATGAAAATCAGTAACTAGAAGATGCGGAATGGATTGTTGTGAAGCTCCACTGGAAATTACAGTTCTTGTAAAATTAATCAATTTCGTTTTATTAATTAGCAATAGTACCTGCTACGTTATTAGCTTGCTTAGACTTATTTGCTTAGACAGACTTATCTTAAACGATAAGCTTAATTTCTTAGGATGATAACATTTTTCACAAACGTTTTTCAGCAAAAATATTAGTTGGTGCCTGTTCATATGAGACGGGCTGGCCCGTTAGCGAGATGGTTTGCCTCCAAGCCAGCCGGTTTATGTAAGAGATAATGAGCCAGCCCGGCCCATGGCGCCAAAAGGGTCCTCTATGGTTAGAAATTTGACAAATCCGCTCTGTTCTGCGCGTGCGTCATAACCCAGTCGTTGGGGTCACAGGCAGGCTGGCCTGTTTCTTCCGTTTATATGAGAAAAGTGAGCCAGTTTGAGGTGGGATCCAGGTACTCGATAAACGGGACCTCGGCAAAGCGGGCCAGCCCCACATACATATAAACATAAAATGATGTTTACAAAGCTGTGACTAGCCTGATAACCAGACGGTCTGGTTATCAGGCTAAGCTGTGACCAGATATGTCGGATCTCAGCTGAAGGCCAGTCAGCTCGCTACTGGGCCAGCCGGCCTCATATTAACAGCCCCTTAGAGCCTCAAAAGTTATGCGAAGATGCAATAGAACTTTCTCGCCAGTGTCTACCGTGGCAAACTTAACAGTATCGAATCTAAATTATGAAAACAGAACACCTGACAGCACATCAACAACTTTCAAGGCAACAAAAAACCTCGAAACCGTCGTTTTTGGCTCAAGGCATCAGCAGGAATCTCCAAAATCAAACTTTTTACCACAATAACACCTCACAAATAAAGCCTTCTCTGATACAATCATTAAACATTAAAATAGGAGAACCACAGAGCAAGCCACATCGACAACAGCCAAATACTTTTCTCACAATAAAACCTTCCAATGGTTTCAAGTAACAAAAGATAAGCTCTTGAACATAAATAATTTTCCAGAAAAAAAAATAACTCTTAGTGCCTGATGAGACCTCAGAAAAGAGGCGAAAGCTACAACATCATAAAACAATATAAGTGTGAGTTATTTTGAATAAATGGCAAAAAAACAAATAAAGAAACTACAATTTAGAATGTAACACTCTGAATCGAATTAAAGCTTTAGTAGATCCTGCCAAAAGAAGAAATATAAACTATTTGCCAATTACTCTACGAAGCAGAAAGTCTTGGATCTTACCAAAAACAAAATAATCCTCAAATATGTAAATTTCTAACAAAAGTCTGGACAGGCTTTTCTCCTCTGGTACAAGTTGAAGGCTTGAGTGGCAGCACATTCAACAATGGAATAAATTCAGTATAGTAAATGAGCAAAAATTCTGCGACATGTCTCAAAATTCTGAAATCAGTACTGAAAAATGTCCAATATAATTCCTTTCTCTCCTGAGAAAAAAGAGGCCTATTCACATGAGCCTGGGGCCTGCATGAGCTTCAAAAACTGGCTTCCCTAAAAGTTAGTGGGCAGTTGCTATTTGCAAATTACGTCTCATACACCACGCTGGCTAGACTAACAAGGACAGATTTGGTAAGACAATAGCACGAGTTGGCTTTGATTGACACCGCAATTCAAAGCGATTAGCGATCGTAGACAAAGGAAATTCTCTCAACCAGTAATTCAAAACAAACAAAGCCGCAAAAATTTCTCTGAAACCCAGGTAGCTAGCTCGCTCGTTGTGCATTCCAGAAACTGTTTTTAAGAGCAAACATGAGCATNACAATAGCACGAGTTGGTTTTGATTGACACTGCAATTCAAAGCGATTAGCGATCGTAGACAAAGGAAATTCTCTCAACCAGTAATCAAAACAAACAAAGCCGCAAAAATTTCTCTGAAACCCAGGTAGCTAGCTCGCTCGTTGTGCATTCTAGAAACTGTTTTTAAGAGCAAACATGAGCATAGATCGAGAGAAGAAGAATATATCTACACACCTGTCACTGGCATTTTATTCATTTTATTCAAAAACCGATTGAGAGGCGATTCAATTCTCTTACTATTTTGGGTTTAATTAAAACACTTACTGCTCAGCTTCTGAACCAAAGAAATAAAATGCCCGAGGTAGATATTTAGATAAATCCTTCTTCTTTGGATATATGCCCATGTTTGCTCCAAAAAACAATTTCTGGATTGCACAACGAGCGCACTAGCTACCTGGGTTTCAGAGAAATATTTGGGCTGTTTGTTTGTTTTAAATTTCTGGTTGAGAGAATTTCCTTTGTCTGCGATCGCTAATCGCTTTGAACTGCGGTGTCAATCAAAACCAATTCGTGCTATTGTCTTACCAAATCTGTCCTTGTTGGCTAGACAGTATAATGAAAAGAGAGAAATGTGACATAAAACAAGAAAAATTTCGCACCACACCCGTTCCCTGCACTCCTCGGCATCAAAGCTCCGAATCAACAGTAAGTCCCCGCATATAAGAAACTCAAATTTTCAAATGAGGCTGTCTGGTTTCTTATACGATATGCAAGAAAATATGTTCAAATGAGGCTGGCAGATTTCTTGTATGTCAATTAAGAAACTCCCTCCCACGTAATGTTCTCTTGTCAAAAAACTATATTCAGATTCAAGGATGTTGCTGCATAGTAAACAAGCATGTCCTAAGAAATGATAATGGATGAAGCAAATATGAAATGCTGTATATCTAGACGTTGAACAGATTTTACAAGTTTTAGTACTGAAGCTACACAGAACAACGGCAGTGTGGTTGAGTATTTGCTAAACTTTGCATGATAAGAAACTGGACAAAATCAGGCTGCCTGGTTTCTTATAAAGTAGAAAATATTCTCTATGCTGGCAGGCTGCAGTTTCTTATTTGTCCGTTTCTTATATGCGGGGACTTCCTGTATAGCAACTGCATAATTCTCCATTCAAAATTCCAGAATGTTCGCACAATAGCTCCTTGCTGATGTTTCTTGCTGCACAATCATCGAAGAATTACTACGGCCTAAGGCATGGATATCAATAAGTCATTATTCCAATGTTTGAAACGACCTGAGACTAGAACTCAGCCAAAAACTGAAGATAAAAACTTCACCTTACCATCAGGAAACGAAGCAGAGGACTTGCAGAAACAACTTTCAGGTAACATGAAACGTGCCTGGCAGCGAAAATTAGCAAACAACTTCTTGAAAACAAGTATCCCACAAAGGCTGCCAAGGTCATAAATTAATGAACAGTAGCTCTTTGATAATCCTCTACTTGCAACATGAGCACTAGGAAATACGATGAATGATTTGAATGGCCTAGGCTAGTCTCGTCGTGATTTGACTACGCAGTTTACTCGTGTCGTTTTCTGATCTGGGAATTAATGTCTGAATCGCATTTTCGAAGCTCAATACACCAAGCACCTCAGCTTGACCTCCGTTAGATCGCCAAATTTTTACTCCTCCGCAAACAACCTGGCGTGTGCAGTGCCAAAGAAAGGACATCGAGCTGCAGTGCTGGGTGTACTACCAGGCTTCAAAAATGCGATTTAGACAGCAATTGAGAGATTAGAAAACGACAACAAAGAACAAGTTGTCGTCAATNTGGGATTCTGCACCTTTCCTCTCAACTTCACCTGCGATGATTGCATCCGTTGCTGTGTAGGAGGGGGGTCCTTCTACCTTTGGTGATGCTGCGAATGCTAGCCTCTGTGCAGGCTGTCGGTTACATCATCCCCTAAAGTTGACTTATTTGCATAATGAATACCATCAATAAGTCGCTAATGATGCGTTCGTACTAGAACACGATTGTTTTAACATAATTAAGCTGCTAATGAAGTCAAGAACGTGCCAATTCTGGGTAAATTTGTTGCTGTGCCAGGGTAAACATCATGGTGATTTATCCATCTTATGGTGTCAAATCTGTCTAACATGAAACATGCCGACGTCAAATTTTTCTATCTGATCGCGGGAAACTTCTGTCTTGTGTGCGCTTTCTGTGCGCTTTCTTTATTTCAGTGCCAATTAGCAGAGGTAAAACGTTAATCAATTGCTTTAACGAGCGTGACGGACTTTCTTTCTTTCTTTCTTTCTTTCTTACTTTCTTTCTTTCTGACTGACCCGGAGCCCCCTCTTAGATTTCAAAGTTGGACTTTGTAATCAAAAACGACAACAAAGAACAAGTTGTCGTCAATTTTAATTGCAAAATGAGTTAACTATGAAGTCAAATCACGATAAGAGTAGCTCAGGCCATTCAAATCATTCAACGTGCTTCCTAGTGCTCATGCTTCCAACAACTTGCACAGATATTAAACAAGGTACAACGAACAAGAAATGCAAAGCACAAAACAAACAGACGTCTCACTTCCACTGAGGCAAAAGCTATGGTTTACCAAGGAGATGGTGTCTAAACATAATTATAGGGTTAGAAAATGCTTGCCAGGTGGTTACCAGTACTTCATCAGCAATATTTCCAACATATTGCAACCTTACACAAACCAATAGAACAGCAGAGAAAAATGCCGAAACTAAAAGATACTTCCAAAGAGTCTTCTATAAGAGTCAAGGAGATCCGACGACCAATAAGGATCTAAATATAGCAGCATTAGTAATCAATACCATCCCAAGGTCACCATGTCAGGAAAACAGAAAACTGAAACCCCGAAGAAACATCATACGTTCAATCATATCTCTTACCGATCTTATTTTCCTTTTATACACTGACAAGAAAGTAATGAACAGGGACAAAACATATTGGAAAATCGCGCAATACCTTACGTCCATCCTGAGTAACTGAATCACTTGCCTGAAACTACAGTCACATAAGTCTGGGTCTCTTTGCTTGACACTACAGTCACATAAAAAATCATGAGCAAAGATCTGAAACAGAAGAAACGAGACTATCAACAGCTCGCTTATTTAAAAATAGCGAATAAGATAGCCCAATAAAGTTTTGTGATGGTCATTTGAAGCGATTTGAAGGGAGGTATCCTCAGCCTTAAAAGGAAAAGGCATAGTTGAGGCTGGCGCGGACAGGGTCTAAAAACAGCATACTGTATTTGATAATCTTTGCATGTGCTATTTCATTTTGCAGCAAAGAAAATAACTGGTGTGACGGCATATTCTTTATCCTATTCAAGCGCCATTCGTACCTACGCCTAGTCTCTTCAATGTGCATAAAGCTTGCCGTATGAATTTTCGTTTCTTCTCATACGGAAATTTATCGGACTATATTGTTTAACATTCCGATTAAGCAACGGAAGACTGCATGAGTGACTATAAACATTCAATTTAGAAGTTGAATCTGAAACAATAAGTAAAACTGAAATTCACATTGAGACGAGATCCAAAACAACAGCGAAACTTAACTCACAATGGATACATTTCTGAGAAATCAATGAATTCCTGGAAAGCCGAAACACATGAGCTGCAACTGCAAAAAGTATGCTTGTATTGCGTATTTCATGATCATGTGCTTGCTTAGAGGGGTAAAACAATCTCACCTAAGAACGTCTCCAGTTGCAAACGTCCATGAAAATATGTATGTTACCTGCACTAAAACTAAAACAGCTACCATAAAAAAGGTTGCTGTTCACAAAATTTCCGGCATTGAAACATACTAAATAATCTACATGGCCAAACTGCGTGGACAAACATGGCCAGAATGTTGATTTTTAGAAAACATAGGACATCTCGAAAAGCAAAACGCATTGGTATCTTAGCTAAAATGAGGCACTTTGTTCCAAACAACATCCTGCGAAAGATCTATAATGCCTTTACTTCTCCACACATTAACTATGGTATCATTAACTGGGGAGGAGCGTATCAAAACTCACTGGATGCTCCAAGCAAAAACAACAAAAAAGCAGCCAGGATAATGTTCTTCAAACAACAAAATGAATATAGCAAACCATTGTTCAAGATATTCATCTGTCCAAACTCATTAAACCTTTAAGACACTTATAAACTAGAATGTGCCAAATTCATGTACGACATCTCCAAAGGAAACTGTTAAAATTTTTTCAGTGATGCTTTCCAACTAACTAGTAGAAAATACCACATCCAGACCAGACAAGCAACTTCTGGAAAATTTCCCTCCCAGTAGCCAGAACAAAATACAAAAGTAGACTCATAACAAATTTTGGTGTAAAAATCTGGAAGGATATTCCAAAAAATATTAGGACTTCTTCTTCAAAAAAGAATTTCGGAAAGCGGTACAAGCAACTTTTACTGCAGACTTATTGATTATTGAAAACCCATTGGTTTATTATAAACTCTCTCCCGGTGCTTTTCTTTATCATTTCTTCTTCCTCCCTCTATCCTCAGTCTGCCTCTATGTTTGTACGTAGTTATATTATTATTTGTAGCCAAAAAGTATTTCAAATAGAATGATTGTATGTTCTCTATAACCACGTAATCGAGGGCATATGGCTCGAAAGCTCTACTAGAGTTCTTTCCATATGTCCTCTTCAGCTCCATTGATTTAGATGCATTACTTAAATTAAATTTCATCTGTTTTCATTATTCGTATCATTTAGCATCATATTATATCAGTTTAACATGTAGCAATTACCGTACTTGATTGCAAGCTACCTTCGCTTGTACCTTAGTTTTCCGTTTGTATCTTAAACATTCCCTTTATTTGTAGTAGCAGTTACGTGTAGTTTTATGTAGGTCCCCTTTAAGGTAAACGTTTTTCTTTTCTTTTTTGTAGTTACGTGTAGGTTTAGCAATTATTTTTCTCTCTTGTAGTTACGTGCAGTGGTATGTTCGTATTTCCTGTTTTATGTTGCCATGAGGTAGACGTAGTTTTCGCTCCAGTAGGTATTGTATTAGTAGTAGGGTATGGTATTTTGTAAGTAATGTTGAAAGTAATATGTATTGTAAGTTATTAAATGATGTATAGAAAAATATGTAGCTTTTAGGTTTTAGCTGAGAATTGACATGAAATTGAAATTGTCTCCTCTCGCGCCTGAAGTATTTTTAAAATAATCCTAAGAATATCACCCTGCACTAAAATTTTCCTAAAATTCTCATATTGAAAGAATCTAAGAATCTCCATGCCATCATAAACAGCTCTGGGCACATTCCAAAACACTATGCTTAGTCTATCTATACATTTTTCTAGTAATATGGAGAAGAAAAGTACTGGAAACCAAAGGTTTTCTTTAGATTTTTTNTATGTTCTCTATAACCACGTAATCGAGGGCATATGGCTCGAAAGCTCTACTAGAGTTCTTTCCATATGTCCTCTTCAGCTCCATTGATTTAGATGCATTACTTAAATTAAATTTCATCTGTTTTCATTATTCGTATCATTTAGCATCATATTATATCAGTTTAACATGTAGCAATTACCGTACTTGATTGCAAGCTACCTTCGCTTGTACCTTAGTTTTCCGTTTGTATCTTAAACATTCCCTTTATTTGTAGTAGCAGTTACGTGTAGTTTTATGTAGGTCCCCTTTAAGGTAAACGTTTTTCTTTTCTTTTTTGTAGTTACGTGTAGGTTTAGCAATTATTTTTCTCTCTTGTAGTTACGTGCAGTGGTATGTTCGTATTTCCTGTTTTATGTTGCCATGAGGTAGACGTAGTTTTCGCTCCAGTAGGTATTGTATTAGTAGTAGGGTATGGTATTTTGTAAGTAATGTTGAAAGTAATATGTATTGTAAGTTATTAAATGATGTATAGAAAAATATGTAGCTTTTAGGTTTTAGCTGAGAATTGACATGAAATTGAAATTGTCTCCTCTCGCGCCTGAAGTATTTTTAAAATAATCCTAAGAATATCACCCTGCACTAAAATTTTCCTAAAATTCTCATATTGAAAGAATCTAAGAATCTCCATGCCATCATAAACAGCTCTGGGCACATTCCAAAACACTATGCTTAGTCTATCTATACATTTTTCTAGTAATATGGAGAAGAAAAGTACTGGAAACCACAGGTTTTCTTTAGATTTTTTAGACTAAGCAACAGATAGATTTTTGTAAGTTTTTCCAGTACTGACTTGAGTCGCTCGATAATCAAATGCTTTGTGCCCTGTTGTTCAAAATTGGTGGTAGACTAATACCGGATTAGGACTATGCAAATGACTACAGAATCATACCTTTAATCCAAGAATAGCGCTAATCGTGGTTTGAACAACCAGGCCCCGTTTCTTGTGAAGAGTTTCTAACAAAAAGAATACACACAAAGCATACGAAAATTGTAAGTCTTACCTCTGACTCCGTTATCCACAAATTCATGAAATCTTTTCTGTTCGTCTGCAGGATAGAACAGAAGTGATGAAACAAGAGCTGGTCTGATCCTACGAAAGTGAACGTAAATGATACAGCAGGTTAAAAGTGTTATCCACAAAAAGAATGAAATAAATCAAACACCCTAATCCTTGAAACCACGCAGGCTTCGACTCGAGGGCAGAACCAGTGAAAGAAACACTTCCATTTTCACCTCTGCCTTGAGGAAATTTGACCTTGTGATGATTACAGGAGAGTTTTCAAGGCTTCGTATGACAGAGTTAAAGCTATTTTAGTTTAGTAACATCATAAAGGATAACCAGCGAAAAATGAAAGCAAATTATACAAGCAGCATGGCACTACTTTATTGAATTACATGCACACAGTAGTTTCGCTCTGTATTGTCCTCCCTCATCATTGTCGATGCGGACAACGACAGATGTTGTAAGACAATAGCACGAGTTGCTTTTGTTAACACCTGAATTCAAAGCGATTAGCGACTGCAGACAAAGGAACTTCCCTCGACCATAAATTCAAAACAAATAAAGCCGTAAAAGTTGCTCTGAAACCCAGGTAGCTAGCGCGCTCGTTGTGCATTCCAAAAAGAGCAAACATGGGCATAAATCGAAAGGAGAAGGATATATCTACACATCTACCACGGGCATTTCATTTCTTTGGTTCAGACGCTGAGCAGTAATGACACCCAAAAAAAGAAGAGAATTGAATCGCCTCCCAATCGGCTTTTGAACCAAACATATGAAATGCCCGAGGCAGATATGTAGATATATCTTTCTTCTTTCGATCTATGCTCATGTTTGCAAACAATTTTTGGGATGCACAACGAGCGCGCTAGCTACCTGGGTTTCAGAGAAACTTTTGCGGCTTCGTTTGTTTTGATTTTCTGGTTGAGAGAATTTCCTTTGTCTGCGATCGATAATCGCTTTGAATTGCGGTGTCAATCAAAAGGACCTCATGCTATGTCTTATCAAATCTGTCCTTGTTGTCGACGCGTGCCTGACTGATGTGATCGCAAGCGATTCAGAGTGGCTTCAAAGACGATCGATGAAGATAAAAGGTACAGGCCTTAAAGGGAATCTAAACTTATGTAAGCCCTTGATAAAAATAGACATGCAAAAACAATAGGCTACGACACGTGCAACAGGAAATACTGTTCTCTGACAGGCTAGAAATTAAACGCAAGGGGCTTGACCACTTTATATGATTAGATTCCCTTTAAATCTTAGGTTATTGGCATCAAGGCATAGGGCACAGAACACAAATTGATAACAGCAGTTCTTAACTCGTTATATTGGCTCCTAAAAAACGACATCCCATTGTTGTACATCGAGTCGCCATTTTCGTTTGAGTTAAAAAATGGAGCTTGTACTAAAGGGAGGATATCTCCAAAAAGTCCCTTTGGGTGCAGTTGTTCCTTGGAATTTAGAGAGTGTTAATAAACCGTTGAACAGACCAAGTCTAGAGATTCCTCAAGGGCAGGCGGCGCATCAATCCTATTTCCAATTCCATATTTAGCGAGTAATCCCAGTCACTTGAGTAGGTGTATGTCAGTGATCAAAATCTCTAAATTTCCAGTTATTGTATTCGCTGTTAGTGGTTCTAGTTCCAGTTGATAAAATTCATTGCACGATGTCAAGTAGATTTCAGTTTCCAATCTACCCATATCTGTCAAACATCAACGTCAGCCAAAACATTTTCTAAGGTCACCAGATGGAATTTGCAGCACAGCTTCGTCTATAAAAATCGTTACCCTTGTGGTCTCATAGACTTATGACGACGAGTCTCTTGTTCCCTGTATGAGTCTCTGTTGACTGAAGCGCCATCTTGAAGTCAAAGAGCATGCTCTTTGACTTCAAGATGGCGCTTCAGTCAACAGAGACTCATGTTATTACTCTGAAAAAGCTGACCCTATTTAGGCCTAATATGCTGGGGTTCCTAGCATACCAATCAGATTGCGAGATTTGGCAAAGAACAATAACTTTCGAACACTCGATTCGAAAGACGCACTTGACTAGATTAGATTTGAAGGAAGTTGCTGGGGCAGGTACTTGAAGATTTCTCTGGTATGTTTTGGTCTTAGAAACATAGCTGTTGAGCAAGGTACCGCAAGGATACAAGGGACTCATCGTCATAAGTCTAGTGGTCTCCTTTACAAAAAGTCTGGTTTGTTGCTTAAAACTGGTTCAGAAATTTTTTTACTTATCTAAGTAAGCAAAACCTGTGTCCTTATTTGTCAGGAAATCAATACTAAATGCTTATAAATGGAAAATATTAAGAGCAATGTCCATTTTAATCACAGGGTTATGCTCCAGGCAAGCCTATTTCTAGGAGCACTTCTGGGATTTGCAAAGCCACAAGAAGGGTACCGCCAATTGCTCTTGGCACTCCCTCCCTTAGCAGTTCAAATTTGTTTGCAGAAGCCTCGTCGAGACACAGGACTGGGAAAATATAAAATGGGTTTGATTTCTCCAAATCTCAAATGCAAAGTTTTAGTAATCATATCATCATAGTTAACAGTGAAGACTGCACCTCTCAGTGTCTTGGAAGAGTGAGCACACTCTGCAAGTCATAACAAACATTTAAACATTTTCCTGAATTTCGTCTCTTATTGCCTCTGGTACGAGTTGGCTGCTACCGGGTGTCCCAAAAAAAGTATAGGCGTTTGAAAAGTTCCTGTGAAGGAGCCTTGTATTCAAAAAATTTCAATTTTCAGTTTATGGTATAGATGAGATCTCAACTTAGATTTTGCAACCTCGCATGGTCAAATCGGATTTGCATTTCCAGAGTAATTCACCTAGACAGGAAAGATTTCTGAGGTAGCCTGAGACAGATGGTCATTGAATTCTGCTACAACAATCAATGGGTAATTTGACGAAAATTTTGTGTCAGCTCAACCATTGAAA
>REGL01001115.1:87627-102939 GCA_004194395.1 Aurelia aurita complex sp. Pacific | reverse complement strand
GGAAAATTTCAGGCCTGCCGGAGGCATCTTTGGTAGAAGGCTGTTAAGGGGGAGGAGGGGGTGGAGGTTCCAATACTAACGACCAAATGCTGTCAAGAAATGCAAAATGGAAAGTTGATGGCCCTTAGACATGTACTGCACTCAAGTACCTTACAAGTATCATGTACAGGAAACAAATGAAAATAAAGTAAAAAATGTTAATGATTTCCTTTATCAAAATGAAGAACTGGTTTAATAATTAAGTTACATTTTCCCAGTACTAGTGTTTCTTAACTTTAAGTTTTTGGCAATCTGAGAGTTGAGTTTCTTGTAACAGTTTCTCGTAAAAAATATGTGACAGTATACACCATGAGAAATACGCAGCCAGCCAAAAACTGATCCAGCACAAAAGATCTTTAAGGTATGGCTACTATGGAGTGCACCCTGTTCGAACTCTCCAAGAGCATATGATAGAATATAATTTTCAATGATTCAGGCCATCAAGCGCCTCGTGAACAATTGGCGTCCGCATAGAACTTTGGCGAAGCAACAAGGTCAGATGTTGTAATACAATAGCGTGAGTTGCTTTTGTTGACACTTCAATTGAAAGCGATTAGCGATTGCAGACAAAGGAAATTCTCTCAACCAGCAATTCAAAACAAACAAAGCCGCAAAAGTTTCTTTGAAACCCAGGTAGCTAGGTCGCTTGTTGTGCATTCCAGAAACTGTTTTTAAGGGCAAACATGAGCATATATCGAAAGAAGAAGGATATATCTACACATCTGCCGCGGGCATTTTATTTGTTTGTTTCACAAGCCGTTTAGGAGGCGATTCAATGCTCTTATTTTTTTGGGTGTTATCAAAACATTTACTGCTCAGCTTCTGGACCAAAGAAATAAAATGCACGCGGCAGATGTGTAGATATATCCTTCTTCTTTCGATATATGCTCATGTTTGCCCTTAAAAACAGTTTCTGGAATGCACAACAAGCGACCTAGCTACCTGGGTTTCAAAGAAACTTTTGCGGCTTTGTTTGTTTTGAATTGCTGGTTGAGAGAATTTCCTTTGTCTGCAATCGCTAATCGCTTTCAATTGAAGTGTCAACAAAAGCAACTCACGCTATTGTATTACAACATCTGACCTTGTTGCTTCGCCAAAGTTCTATGCGGACGCCAATTGTTCACGAGGCGCTTGATGGCCTGAATCATTGAAAATTATATTCTATCATATGCTCTTGGAGAGTTCGAACAGGGTGCACTCCATAGTAGCCATACCTTAAAGATCTTTTGTGCTGGATCAGTTTTTGGCTGGCTGCGTATTTCTCATGGTGTATACTGTCACATATTTTTTACGAGAAACTGTTACAAGAAACTCAACTCTCAGATTGCCAAAAACTTAAAGTTAAGAAACACTAGTACTGGGAAAATGTAACTTAATTATTAAACCAGTTCTTCATTTTGATAAAGGAAATCATTAACATTTTTTACTTTATTTTCATTTGTTTCCTGTACATGATACTTGTAAGGTACTTGAGTGCAGTACATGTCTAAGGGCCATCAACTTTCCATTTTGCATTTCTTGACAGCATTTGGTCGTTAGTATTGGAACCTCCACCCCCTCCTCCCCCTTAACAGCCTTCTACCAAAGATGCCTCCGGCAGGCCTGAAATTTTCCACTAAAAATGAGATTTTGGAAGCAGCAAAGACCAGTCTGCAGAGTAAGGCAGTTCTCGATGAGATCTCGCGTGTGTAGACCAATAAAGCATTAGGGAGGGACCATTATGGAAACAAGGTTGCACTGACCTTTTAATGCTATCCCTGCCATTTTAAACTAGGNAACTTTTCCATCAAGAAACATACTCAACTTCTTTCTCTTCACCATTAGAAACACCTCCTTTGGAAATGAGGAAGTATAACAATAAGTCACGAGTGCAAACAAACAAAATAATGCAACTTTAAACCTTTTGGTGAAACCTCTTTTCCCCCAAAAGATTTGCACATCAGAAATATTGAATGCACCGGGAATGCACCTCAAAAGTTCTTTGGCGTGCGCGTGCAGTAATTGTCCAGTACAAAGCTGACACAAGCCACGGGGAGATGGCCTGGATCAGTCATCACAATATTTACATGGAAGTTTTGAAGTTTCCACAGTTTGAAATTTAAAACAATCCATCGTTTGCTTATTGTACCCTGATTGCATGGCTTAGATAAAAAACTGCACCAAGTTCCGCATATGCACTCCCACGTCAAGTGCAAACTTGCCAGCAGGCTGAATGAAGCACTGTCAAAAAGACCCAGTGCACAATCACCGTTTGGTCGACTTTAGGCAGCCTAGTCTCAGAAACAGCTCGAATATATTATTGTTGGTTGTTGCCTAATCAAGTGTAAAATAATATCTTGCCTTCTTCCAAAATTCTCATATCTGGAGTGGATGAATGGAATTGAAATGGATGATGGATTGTTTATTTCTTTGATAAATTAAGTTAAATAGACATAGCTAGAAGTGACAAAACAAGCTTACCATGCTCATTTCTTTGTTGATGTCGCTGAGGCGTAGCAAACCAGAGCAACCAGGAAAACAAGATGGCGACTGCTTCCCTTCTCCTTTCTTATCAAATATCACAAGGAGGCTACCCGGGAGGGAGGCAGACTGTGACGTCATGTGGATGTCAGTCCTGTTTCTTTTTATATTTTCAACACAAAAGCTGATCATAAACTTTCTGTATTCATGAATATCAAATTTTTATACTGGGTACCAGGTACCAGAAACGTTATTATACGTCCTATTTGATGGACATTTTTTCCAATATTGTTTTCAGACAGAACCTTGCCCTCTGCGGAGGACGATTTGCTGCGTTGCATCAGACAAGTAAAACAACCAGCTACGTCACAAGATGATCACAAAACAAGATGGCGTCGTATGATGGAGCTGAGGTGAAAACGCCTTCAAGTTTTACCAGTGAAAATGCAAGTAAAGAAGACGAGGGTGATCAAAACAGCAACTTCGAATGTAACATATGCCTTGATGTAGCAAGGGATGCAGTTGTTAGCCTTTGTGGCCATCTATTTTGGTATGTTTTAGGCGGGGTGAAACAAATCAAGTTGTGAGAGGGGACTTGTTTGTGAGGGCAGAATTTTGTTTCGTTTTGATTTCTCTTGGGCTGCTAGATTCTTTGGCCTTTACTCGTCAAATGCAATGGAGCTGAAACTGGCCGGCATTTGAGAGAGTATATAAAGGTTTTTTGTAAGTGAAAGATTATCAGAGAGTACAGGCAAGATGAGCCTGGGTGGAAAGCTCATTTTTGCTGCTTCGCCAAAGTTCTACGCGGACGCCAATTGTTTACGAGCTCGTAATAATTTTCAATTATTTAGGCCAAAATAATTGAAAATTATATTCTATCGAATGTTCTTGAAGAGTTCGAACAGGGTGCACTCCATAGGAGCCATACCTTAGAGATCTTTTGTGCTGGATCAATTTTTGGCTGGCTACGTATTTCTCATAGGAGGGAGGAAACATGAAGATTGTTATGGACCTTTAAAAAACTCGTAACTACAGTATGAGCACTGAAAATCTGCTCGTTATAAGGTCGTAAGGATGTTTCAGTACTGGCCCAAATTCTTACAGTTTCTTATAAAGAATATGTGTAAGCCATTAGTGTACAATTTGGAAACACCGTAAAGTGATAAGAAATGATCAACCTACTGTATTTTTTTAAGATGGAGCTACAGTAGATGAGCCACCAAGAAGGGAATCCTTTGAGTTGTTTTTGTTCTTCATTCTCTTTGTTCTTACAGGTTCTGAACTGAACATAAAGACTGCATCTTTACTGAATTTTATTCAAGTCTTTTGATCGATTTGGGTTATTTCCAAGCCAACAAGTTGGAAGGAACTGCCAATTATTGTTGAGGATTTTTGACCAATCGCCAATCTTCAAAACTGGCCTGGCATACGATTTATTGTTGTCAAAAGAAGATAATTTTTCCGAAGCAGTTGGTCTTTCGATGTAACATTTTGTACGATATTATGAGAATTAGTTGATGCATCCACATCTTTCTTTGTTACTAAATCTTCTTTCTTTTTTTCTCAACAGCTGGCCATGCTTACACAAGGTACAGTACCTAAACAAGTGTTATGTTATTTGATGCATGGAACGTGATGTTTGATTTTTTGTGAAGACTAATTCCAAAAGCTGATCACTGGTGACTGAATGCACAGTGGGATTGCATTGTTTAAGGAGCCAATAAGCTGCATGGCAGACTCCTAAACCAGCAGAATAAGCAATCATGATTATACTGTAGGATGTGCCTCTCTCACAGACTCGTTCTGTGAGCAGAAAATAGGAAACCTACAGTATCAATGATTCACGGAAAGATGCTGTGTCAAGCTAAAATAGTCAATGAGTGCTATGCAATAGTTTTGTTTTACTCGCGGAAGGGGTTGCAAAACTTTTCCTTGAATTTCGTTTCATGTTTCCAATATTTACGTTCATTGGATTGCAGTCTGTGACCAATTAGCACATTTAGCTTTTAGGCAAATGACAACAAGAGTTATTACTGTAGCTGTGGCACAATTACTCTTTGGTTGACAATGGGCAGATGCAAACAAAATATCTACAGTATTCTGAATGGAATAAACTTGATCCAGAAATTTTCTGCTGAAAAAGACCATCCCACAGTCAAATGCAAAGATACTCAATGCTATGCATCATGGAATTATTTGTGGCTTGTTTATGTGTGAAAACAGTATTTTTGACAACTCTGAAATCAGATTTCAATTTGATTTTGAAACCCCATGAGATGCAACGCAAACGGCACCTTTGTGTTTGACTCCAGAATGGTCTATATTATATTCTTTAAATGTGAAATCCCCAAGACTGACAGTCATATACAGACATTTTTCTGTTACAGTACATTGTTATATATTTTAGTGGCTAGAGACACGACCAAACAGGCCCATGTGTCCTGTTTGCAAGGCTGGTATAAGTAAAGACAAAGTTATTCCATTGTATGGAAAAGACAACCCAGAACGAAAAGATCCCAGGTGAGATAAANTTTATGTGTGAAAACAGTATTTTTGACAACTCTGAAATCAGATTTCAATTTGATTTTGAAACCCCATGAGATGCAACGCAAACGGCACCTTTGTGTTTGACTCCAGAATGGTCTATATTATATTTTTTAAATGTGAAATCCCCAAGACTGACAGTCATATACAGACATTTTTCTGTTACAGTACATTGTTATATATTTTAGTGGCTAGAGACACGACCAAACAGGCCCATGTGTCCTGTTTGCAAGGCTGGTATAAGTAAAGACAAAGTTATTCCATTGTATGGAAAAGACAACCCAGAACGAAAAGATCCCAGGTGAGATAGATCTAAAGAAACAGAAAAACTTGTTAGAATTAATATGGTAACTTGTAGTTTTATGAAAGACACACATGAATATAGGGTGCCATTTGATAAATCTAAAAACATTTATTTCAGCGCTGAAATGTTGTTGTAGTATTTGTATTAGATATCAAATATTATTGTTGAATGGTAAAGTACCATTCGCAATGGGAGAAAGATAACCCTAAGTTCTCTCCTATTGCGAATGGTGCAGTACATAGTAATGAAGATATGTTTTTTTGTTCAGATATTTATGGTGATATAAAAAAATGTTGATTTTACTTATCAATTTTTGCAGAGAAAAATTGCCACCAAGGCCCCAAGCACAAAGACCTGAACCAGAAAACAATTTTAATGTAAGCACAAATAATTTTCCACTGCATACGGTATATCAATCTCGTTTCATTGTGTTTCAGAGTGATGTACTGTATTTGATGCAGATTATGCTATCCTCAAAACTGTGTTGCTGAGAAGTGACTTGAGAAAACAATTAACCTAATGGTCTGACATGCATAAAGTTGACATTGGAATTTCCATGTCTGTTGATTATTTGACTTTAAAGGACTGTACAAAGTTTTTTGCAAGCAAAGAAAAAGATTAGCTAGCCAATATAACAACTTCAATGAAAATTCTATTCTAAGGGTCTGTTTACAAGAGCCCAGGTTGGCTCCAACCCACCGCAGAGGGTCAGCCCTTCTCCAGTCAAATCTCTTCAAGCGTTTACATGAACCCAGTAGCCTGCCCGGGTCAACCTGCCTAGGCGGGTAACCAAACTGCCCCAGGCTTATGTAAACAGCAGTTTTTTTTGACAAATCATGTAAATGGGGCCTAATTGGAGTTTGGCATTGAATTTCTCCACCCAGTAATGGTCATTTGTGTGTTTAAGCTTGGAGCATATTTGAAACCTAGTGGCTTAGACTCCAAAATCGGTGAAGGTATAAAAAACCTACTGTACTTGCTCTAGGTAATCATACAGAGTTCAAACCTGTAGCAAATATCTTGATTTGTGATGTTTCTGCCTGCTATTTGCCTGTATTTGGGAGAGAAAGTCATGGTTTTTCAGGAGTTTAGCATGTACAGCCCCTTTGATAAACATATCTGAGTTGTGCATGTCCAACTTATGCAAGAAGGTTGATGGAATTTTTACCATATTTAATTCTAATTTTCAGCCATTTCAAGGCTTTGGATTTGGAAATCCTGGTGGAGTTCAATTTTCATTTGGCATAGGAGCCTTCCCTTTTGCATTCTTCACAACGGTAAGCTTGTATAATTTGAACCCCTTTTATAGGGATTTTGTGCCTGCATTTCAAAATATACAAAAGGTATGACTGTGTTGAGTATTGAATGGATCATATCATCCAAAGAACAACGTTTAATTTTGTGAAACAAAGGACTCATTTGGCTCCGAGATCACAAATTGAAGAAAAGCATTGACACATTAAATGCAGCAGATCATAATGTTTTGCTCTCTCTGTTTATTTTAAATCAATTGAGCACATTCTATTCTGAAAGGAAATTTATTGTTCAAAACAGTTAGATGAAGGTGAAGGTGAAGCTGTTTTTAGCACCAAGCACTCGGATCACAGAAGTAGCTAAGCGCTAATCGAGTCTGCGACCCCTTGTCATGACGCTCCGGTGGGGCTCTAGTGGGTATCAATCCCTGTCCACCTGATTGAAATTTATTTTTAAAACAGTGTGCGAAGGTCAAGTTGTGGTTTTAGTGTCAAGCACTGGGATCACAGAAGTAGCTAAGCGCTAATTGAGTATGCGACCTTGTTGTCATGATGCTCAAGTGGTGGGGCTCTACCGGGTATCAAACCCTGTCCACTTGACTGTTATGGCTGCAGAGTGAGAGGATCACACCACAGCACCAGAAAACCTTCAAAGTATATAATCCTTTTGTATATAATATTGTAGACCCAAGTCTCTTGTTTCATAAAATTCAACCTTGCCCAAACAAAGTGGGTAATGGGGAAGGGTTCAAAAACTTCAAAAACTTTGGATGGAGTTAGAGCGAGATCCTATGATAGAAACGAGACCTTTTAGCTGTTCGACAAAAGAGTCTGAATCGAGCGTTGCTTTCATAAATTATACTCTAGGTTCGATCAAGTGGCGTTAAGAGCTTCTATCACTGTTATGAACATTTGAAAATTCTAAAAAATTCTACAAAATGTTGCTCGATTCACATTCTTTTCAGAATAGCTAAAAGGTCTATTCAAAAGAAGTGTATACTAGATGAGTTTGGACAAAATAATTGAAGTAGAAACTCGAAACTGTGATATTCTATGCTTTCAAATCAAGGTAGAAACTCTAGCAATGTTCTCTGCCAATACTGCTTAATGTTAGCTTAACTATCACTATTGTGCTTATTCGAAAATTCTACAAATGTAGTAAAATATCGTGCGATTCCCGATTCTTTTCAGAATAGCTAAAAGCTCTGTTCAAAAGGAGTGGATACTAACTAAGTCTGGACAAAATAATTAAAGTAGTAACTGTGATGCTTTCAAAATAAGATAGAAACTCTAGCAATGTTGTCTGCCAATACTGCTTAATGTTAGTCCAATCCTTCTCTTTCTAGGCATTTGGAAACAATGAAGCGCCAAGTAAGGACTATTTAATTTGTGATTATTATTTTCATTAATTGTGGTTTCATCATTACTATGGTCCGTTGAAAGAGGATGTAGCAGTTCAAGATCCTGTGAATAATATTTCGTGAGGAACTGACCACATCAACTTTGAATGGTTGTAATGTATTGTCTTCAAAACTGTCTCAAATATCAATGTCACAATTATCTGTTATGCACCGCTGGCAGTGGCGGATTTAGGGGGGGGGGCAAGTGGGGGCAATTGCCCCCTTCACGATAAAAATTCATCTTGGCGCCCCCTTTTGGCGAGAAAAGCGTCCCTCATCCTGACTCTAACACGCAATGTTTTGACTGCTTCAATTTAAATATGGGGGAAACATATATATCAAGGCGTTATTTAGTAGTAAATCAAGGAGTTTTCTTTTGAAAGCGTCCAAAAAATTTTCGCGCGCCTTCGGCGCGCTCACATTTCGTTGTATTTTTGGCGCCCTCTTTGCAAGTTTCCCCCACTTCAACTTCGGGCTGGATCCGCCCGACTGCTGGTACACCTTCTTTCAAACAGACCAGAGAAAGAGGGGCTGGTATTCCCCCCTTTGAGGGCACTTTTATATATTTTGGGGACTGGGGACGTGCAATTGGGAAGGGTATCGATTTTTATGATTTTGGTGCAACAGTATCGATTTTCACGATTTTGGGTAAAGGACGGTATCTATTTTTGTGACTTTGGTATAACCATGGTATAACGAAGAAATAAGTGAGGTTTTTATTGAAAAATTGGTATGTAAGGTCAGGTATACTTTTTCGAACAACTGCTGGTACAAAATCCGGGTATACCGGGTGCGCCAAAATAAACTATGCACTTTTGGCAGTCCACGATAAATCGTACACTGGATCGATTTTGAAGATTTATGACTTAATCTTTAGCAGAAAGACTGAATTAGTTTCTAGGATTTTTTGCAAATTTTCCGTTTTCAGTTTTTAGAGTTACAAGCGAGTTTCTTAAAATTTTCGTTTTCGAAAACACTGAAAACGATCAAAAAACGTTGATCGAATTTTCTAAAGACTCAACATGAATGGACAAAGAGAAAACGTTTTCAACGTGATTTGGGGATTTGAAAATTAATTATTGTAAACTTCTGCACGAGAGTTATTTCAACGATTGGCCTGTTGCAAAATTCTGCAGTAGTTACAATAAAATGCCGCCCCAAAAGCCGTCACAAATAAAAAACGTAACAAGACTCCATGCTTGCTGGCCCAATGACGCTTCCTCGCTTGTCTTTTTAACCCCCTTGACACAGGAACAAAAAACCTGCTCCAAAACATAAATTCAATGACATCACAAAAGAAAAGACAGTTCTTTGTATCCTTGAGAATATTATTACATTTCTCCCAAGATAGTACGAACTCTCGTACAACAGCTTCCAATTAATCATATTTTTCAAATCTCTTTTGCAGGAAATCCCGAATCGCCACAAGCACAAGAAGAACAATTCTTATCTAGGCTGTTTCTTTGGATTGCACTGTTGTTTCTCTTTTGGCTGTTATTTGCGTAGAGGTAGAGAGTCGTCCAAAATGTGTACAGTAGAATCAAGTCAAGGTCCACTTTCAGATGCATCCACCGAGTTGGTAAAAATAGTTAGAAAAATATAGTCTTAAAGAAAGATAGCGCAATTGAGTTCATTTTCATAAGGTCCACTTTCAGATGCCTCTACCGAGTTGGTAAAAAAAGTTAGAAAAATATAGTCTTAAAGAAAGATAGCCAAATTGGGTTCATTTTCATCGCTGTGAAGCTTAGCCTGCGGGCATTTAAAAATTTGATTCAGAAGTTTACTGTCTGGACCGATTCTGAGATAAAACTCTTCTATATATAAGATCACGTGTAAATCGAGAACAACAGGACCAACTTTAACCAACTAAATTTTATAATCTATGTTGACACGTTAGTTACTCAAGAAGAATCACTTTGAAAGAATCTGACCGACGAACAGCTAGCAAACTACTGGCTTACAACAGTTTAAACCATGTTTAAACTTGTTTTGATTCACTCAGCATATCTGAGTTTTTCTTCGAATAGGCATTGTGTGTACTATTCTCCCAAAAAGATCTACCGATTTTACCAGCTACGGAAAACTACAACCATTGAAACAACCACTGAATCTTTTCTCATGTGAAAGATCAAGGAATATTCTTACCTCAGCCATTGAAGAGGCCCTAAGTTAGCCTTTGTAAACTTTGAATTTTTTATACCAACGAGCCGTTTCACTTCACTGACAGATCAAATCGGTAAACTTTATTGGGACGCCAGGTGAAATGAAATTTCGTCAGTTACTATTCTCCTTCATTAACACGGTCTTCTTTTCAAAGAACTTTTCTATAATTTGAAGAGACCAGACTATAGACAGCAAAAACTATTTTACTAAAGCTGGTGCTAGCAAAGTATCTACCGAGATCTCTTTTCAGGGACGTAGGAAGCATCTCAAACTTGGAGGGGCACGACACTTCAAGGGCACTTATTTTATTAAGCTAAAGAGGCACTTCCTGAAAATAAAAAGGGCACTTCTTTGTTTATTCCAAAATCTTGGGGGGGCACGTGTGCCCAGTGCCCCCCCGGTTCCTACGTCTCTGTCTCTTTTCGATATGAACATTTGATTTAACAGTAATTCGACTTTTGGATTATCATAGGATACACAAACACATGAAATTTTGTGGTTACATATTTGGCACAGTTATCGATTATCGCAAAACAGGTGACATTTGTACCATAGTAAATGCAGTTTTAGCAAAAATTAGAATCGGAGGTAGTCGTAATATGGTCATAAGTTGAAAACAAATGAAAAAAAGTGAGAAATATTTTCGCGTACAGTACTGTAGGTACATTATCAACTAAGAAACGACTGTGTTTTCAATTTCAGCCCATTGTTTAAAAATGATAAACAATTGTCTTTCCATTGTCTTTTCAAAAATTCAGCATCTGATTTTCTTGAAGGTGTGTTTCTTAGTTGTTTGTATGTACTGTACCTTCTGTCTGTATGACTGGTAATAGCAGTATTCCAGTGGCTTAATCTGCAGTAGTATTTAGTTTCAGTATATAATATATTTAATCCTACGGCTGTATTCTAAATCTTGTTATTCATATTAGTTGGATGTATTTGCTTTTAGCTGGATGTATCATTAAGCATATAAGGTATTAGCATGGTACTGTTTAAGTGACAATTTAAGTGATTCATAATATGCAACAATATTTGATTCAGATGTGTAGAAATGGGTTTCTACCGCGTTATCTATGTCGAAAACAGATAGTATACACAAGTCTCTTTGGTGATAGTTGTTACTTTGCGACTATTAGAATCGGATTTGTTAATTTGGATAGCACTAGAATGATGAATGGAAGTCTAAGAAAAATTTTACTTTCCTTGTTTATCTTTTTTGAAGAAACGATGAATAAAAGTTCAATAAGAAATATGGGAGGTATTACCTACCAGCTGCTCCCCAGCATGTTCTTACTGCTCACAGTACTAGAGCAAAGTGTAACATATTTACAGTACTTTTCTTTTTTATCACTTTAACAGTATGAAGAGTTGGAGTTTTCACTTTGCGTCCTTTCTATGATGTCATGTCAACACTTTTGTTTTTATATATGGCTGCGTCAAAGCAGACACCTTGTTTCAGTCTCACGCATCGCTTTGTTTAAAAACATATGTTATCACCACAGAACAATTACAAATGACAAAAGAAGGTGATTCCTCCAATGCCTATGCACCTATTGTTTCTTTAGCTACGTAATGAAATGGCACAGGTCAAAGAAATTAGCCTACACATAACAAGGACAGATTTTGTAACACAATAGCACGAGTTGCTTTTGTTGACACCTGAATTCAAAGCGATTAGCGACTGCAGACAAAGGAAATTCTCTCAACCATAAGTCAAAACAGAAAAAGCTGCAAAAGTTGCTCTGGAACCCTTGTAGCTGGCGGGCTCGTTGTGCATTCCAAAAACTGTTTTTAAGAGCAAACATGAGCATATACTATCGAAAGAACAAGGATATATCTAAACATCTACCTCGGGCATTTTATTTATTTGGCTCAGAAGCTGAGCAGTAAGTGTTTTAATTACACCCAAAAAAGAAGAGAATTGAATCGCCTCCCAATCAGCTTTTGAAGCAAACATATGAAATGCCTGAGGCAGATACTGTATGTAGATATATCCTTTCTTCTTTCGGTATATGCTCATGTTTGCTCTTAAAAACAATTTTGGAATGCACAACGATCACGCTAGCTACCTGGGTTTCAGAGCAACTTTTGCGGCTTTGTTTGTTTTGATTCACTGGTTGAGAGAATTTCCTTTGTCTGCGATCGATAATCGCTTTGAATTGCAGTGTCAATCAAAAGCAACTCATGCTATTGTCTTACAAAATCTGTCCTTGTTCCTACACACCCATGATTGTTTCTTTAGATACACACAATGAAATGGCACGTGCCAAAGTTATCAAATACAATATAGGGTATACCTTTAACAATCGAAAATTATTATTCACAAAGTGTCAGTTGTCATCCTGTCCATGCTTGAAGCACATACAGTATTCTACACATCATCTCCCCACCAATGTGGTCTACAGGCTACTATACTCCTTTCAACACCATTCAAATCTGGAATTAGCAAATTCTCTGATTCAAAAGCTTCTTTCAGTCTTATTAGACCCAGTCCATACTCTCCTGACAATATGCATACCCGCCCTGCTGACTTACCAGTGTTCGTCTTGATTGGAGTCTGTGGCGCAAATTGAGGAAAATCTGTTATCTGTACCTCTTCTTGTTTCAGTTGTATTGGCATTATTCTTTTGCGTATCTGTCCAACATGATGTGTTCTTGCTGTCAATTCTTGTCCAATGTAACAGCCTTTTGAGAAGCTCACTGTACAAAGAAAGGTTGGATTACATGATAAAAGTATCGGTTGATCAGAGAGCTTCTAATTGATGTTCTATAACTGTTGATGTTGAAGATCTATTGAGATGTTCTACCGGATGAGTCAATAAAAAGAATCCCTGTTTGAAAAATCACTATTCCCTGAATATCAAGATGATGATATTGGGAAATGGGAAACATAAAATTTAACGGCAGACATGTTCAAATGGACCTCAACATTTACCTGACTGAAATCCGCCACTCCATCTGAACTTATGAGGGAATTTCTCCAGAAAGCCCTTTTGAGAAATATTCAAAACAGGCTCAAAACAACGACCAACATTTCCCGAGCTTTCTGCCTCAATGAGTTCAACACATCCTAACATGTTTTATCCTCTTGGGAAGATGAAACGTGCCAAAGCATGTACAAGTCATTGCTAAATGGCAAAGACATACGAGAAATTTGGTCGTGATTTTATGCAGTTGGAAGTTTCAAAATCTCTTATAATTTCAGAGTGGAGTGGCTGAATTCAGGCAGGTAAAATTCAGAATACAGTATATTTGAGCATGTTCACTATTAAATGACATATCTGCCAACATTATTGTCTTGATATCAAGGGATCTGTGGTCTTTCAAATGGATTCTTTTTTTGACTCACCTGGTAGTTTTAACTTACTAAGGTCACTCATAATTTGGTCAAAGAGAATAATTTTGAGCACACTTGAAGTGTCATTGTTCTTAGCACTAAATTTGGTTAAAGCTGAATATTTTTGCTTGGGAATAAGGGAAAAGTAACTATTTTTACTGCAGCTACTATAAAAGAGCCTGGATCAAGCAATGCCGGATGATTGAATGATGTTTTAGATTATCATGTGTTGTGTACATAAAAAATACATCATAACAGTTTATTTTTTAAGCTTTTTTGATTTTCCTTTTTTGCCTGTGGACAAACAATTTTGGGGAATAAGCGGTTAAAAATATTTTCAAAATATTAGTGTCAAAAGAAGAATGCTAAGAAGTATTAGGGTCTAATGAGGCAAAGTAGGTCAGCTTGGTGTAAAAGGTGGGTAGGGAAAAAAATGGACAACTTTTGCTAAAATCTTTTTTGGAGGGTTTCCTTTCACTTCAGCTGTTTAAACTACTGTACCCTCCTTCACATTGTGAACGTTGATCCATCAGTTCCAAATCTACAGTTCACCATCAATCAACACACTGCCTACTATACTGGCATTCTAACCTCTGCAAACCCTATAGTTGAATGACTGAAACTATTCTGAGTTTGCCTGTCAATTGAAGGGGGGGGGGGCAAATTGTCAGCCCAAAAGATGATTTGCTAACCTCCATTTATTAATGCCAAATTGTATTCCAATGGTAGCACATTGCCAGGAGGTATCTCATCAGTGCCCTCTGCAATTCCAAGTTTATGGCGATGCTCCCGATAAACAGCAGAATCAACTGGGATATGGTCATCTATATCAAGCAGATCAGTGGGAGATTGGTTCCAAGGCATAATAATTCTCATGCCCAAGCTAGCAATTCTAGGATCTTTGTTAGCCAAAAGCTTCTTGTCCCCTTTCATAACATTGGCGTCAAATGCACCATTTCCAGGGAACAGAACCCATGCTTCAACTTCTTTACTGGCATCTGAAATATTCACTTTAGCCCTCAGTTTGTACATTTTAAGATGTTTTATTACACTCTCAATGGCATCAGAATCACACTCTAAAAAGTAGCCATCTGGCTCCCCTGGGACCGCATACAAGAAAGCATCAAACAATACTCTCCCTTGAGAGTTTAGCAACATTGTAAACAAAATTTTGCATGCATCATTTTGAAAACTGGTCATATCATTTGTTATTATGCCTTGTAAAAACTTTGTTGTATCTTTCCCATTGAGCCTGATCAACTTTCTCTCTTTTAATTTTGCAAGCCTCGGTAAGGTTGCATTGCTTCTTGAAACTTGGCGATATTGCTTGCAGAAAATGGCTCTTGGTTGCAGGAAACCTTGAAGATGCCTGACAAATGACCTCATGTTGCCAAATATGTCTTTTAGTACGCAGTTGAGGAGATTACTTGGGCACTGTTTACGACTACCACAGCAGACCGTGCCTAAAAAAGGCTACCGTGCCTAAAAAAGTAAAAATAGAAAATAGAAATAGAAACAGAGTTTAGGCCAGTGAATGGTCGAAGGACCTAAAGCTTTGTCTCGCGTACAGTTTTGATGAATTTCCAAGTCAGATTTTACGGCTTTGCCAAGGATCCTCAATCAGCATGAAATAACTTCCAGCTACGTTCTTTCATTCAATTATTTTGCCATGGAAAACGACACCAAAAATTTTTCACCGTTCTTCTTGGAAAACTTCCCACAACGAAGCATCTCACAGGGACGCAAGGCGGTTGCTCAAAATATTCCTCCGCAGAGGGTCTGTAATAAAGACAGGAAAGGTGGATTTGCTTT